>CAJQZJ010001511.1:2244381-2265074 GCA_907164525.1 Lophiomys imhausi | reverse complement strand
CTTCTTCTTCTTCTTCTTCTTCTTCTTCTTCTTCTTCTTCTTCTTCTTCTTCTTCCTCTTTCTTTTCTTCTTCATCATTGTCATCTTCTTCCTCCTCCTTCTCTTCCTCTTCCTCTTCTTTTCTTTTTCCTCCTCCTATTTTTCTACTCCTCTTCTTCTTTTTCTTCCTCACCTTTCTCCTCCTTGTCCTCCTCCTGTTTTGCTCTTGTTCTTTTTCTTGTTGTTGCTTGTCCTTTGCCTCCATCTCCTTCTCCTCTTCCTCCTCTTATTCTTCTTCCCTCTACTTCTCCTCACCTCTTTCTCCTCCTCCTTCTTTTCCTCCTCCTTCATGAAACCTATTCTATTGTTAAGAGTTTGTAAATGTAAATTATGACACACCTAGATTAATGTATTCCTTCAAACAAGCAGACCTAAAATATATATGTCTTAATTAACTTCTGTTTAGTTAGAATAGACATTCCAAAGCCATGAAGTGTCACTTTGGATTTTACACATTTACAATCAATTACATTTTTATGCACTTATTCACCACTACCATCACACACACACACACACACACACACACACACACACACACACAGAGAGAGAGAGAGAACAATCTATGACAGAATTAAAACGAGAAAAACTTATATCCTATTACACAAGTCACATGTCCTTAATCTGCACTCCACCCTTTATCAAACACTGAATCCATATCACCTGCTGAGCTTCCTGCCTTTCAGAGTTGCCTACTTTAAGAACAAAAATCAGTGATGAGGATAATAGCGTTCTAGAGACTAACTAGCCAATACCTATAAGATCAACACGTTAGATTCCTGTGAAAAATCCATTAAAAAATTTTCCCTAACATTAATCAGAGTATCCTTTTATTTATTAATTTATATACTCAGTTCATAAAGTGAATTGCAGTCCTCCTCACTCACCTCCTCCAAGTCCCCCCTCACACCCCTTTCCCCCATATCTCCCTGATAAGTACCAACCTGCCCTGGCATAGCAAGTCACATCAGGACTCTAGGCATCCTCTCCCAGGGAGGCCAGACAACACAGCCCAGCTAGGGCAAATAGATCCAAAAGGAGGGTACAGAGATAGTTCCCGCTCCACAAATCTGATTTTTTACATTCAATATATTTGGTAATAATATATAGCACAATGTTTACATGTGCAGATAACTATAATAACTTTATTTAATATATATATATATATAAGCAAATGTACAGGCTTAGTACCAGAGTAATTTCTAATGTTATTAAATAAAATTACATTAGAACTTAAAGAGTAACTGAAGATATATTCATTAGCTAATACAAATGAAATATTTACTAATTCAGATTTCTAATATATTTTGAAAACTAAATGAAAAAATAAATATATAATCTGTAGTATATATATATATTTCAAAGACAATTTTTAAAATGTACAGCTTTGTTATGTTAAAATTATGAGAAATAAGGTTTTCTAAGCATTTGTAATTAAATTTTCAGATGAGATTATCATTTTAATTACTTTATAAGTCTTCTAATGTAAATGTTAATTGCTCATGCAATAAAATGAAAACTTTCAAATATTGATAAATACATTAGAAAGTCAACAATATACCAGAGATAAGTGTCAAATATTTTTAAAGCAAAGATACCAATTTCATGTGGAACAACAAAAACCCAGAATAGCTAAATCAATCCTGTACAATAAAAAAAGCATCTGGAGGTTTCACCATCCCAGATTTCAAGCTGTACTACAGACCAATAGTAACAAAAACAGCATGGTACTGGTATAGAAACAGATCAGTGAATCAATGGAATTGAACTGAAGACCCAGAAATGAACCCACACACCTATGGTCACTTAATTTATGATAAAGAAGCCAAAACCGTACAATGGAAAAAGGACAGCATCTTCAACAAATGGTGCTGGTTTAAATGGATGTCCACATGTAAAAGAATGAAATTAGACCCATACTTATGACCTTGTATAAAACTTAAGTCCAAGTGGATCAAAGACCTTAACATAAGGCCAGACATACTAAATCTATTAGAAGAGAAAGTGGGAAAAACCCTCGAACTCTTTGGCACAGGTGACAATTTCCTGAAGAGAATACCAACAGCTTAGGACCTAAGACGACCAATCAATAAATGGGACCTCATGAAACTGAGAAGCTTCTGTAAAGCCAAAGAAACTGTCATTTGAACAAAACGGCAACCTACAGATTGGGAAAAAAATCTTCCCCAACCCCACATCTGACAGAGGGCTAATATCCAAAATTTACAAATAACTCAAGAAATTAAATGCCAAGAAAACAAATAATGCAATCAAAAAATGGGGAACAGAGCTAAATAGAGAATTCACAAAGGAGGAATTCCTAATGGCTGAGAGACACTTGAAGAAATGCTCAGCATCCTTAATCATCAGAGAAATGCAACTCAAGAGGACTCTGAGATTCCATCTCACACCTGTCAGAATGGCTAAGATCAAAAACTCAAATGACAGCACATGCTGGCAAGGGTGTGGAGAGAGGAGAACCCTCCTCCATTGCTGGTGGGAGTGCAGGCTTGTGCAACCACTATGGAGGTCAGTATGGGGATATCTTACAAATCTTGGAATAGCTTTGCCTCAGGACCCAGCCATACCACTTCTGGGTATACACCCGAATGACTCCTCACTGAATCACAAGGAAGTTTCCTCATCTATGTTCATAGCAGCCTTATTTATAATAACTAGAAACTGGAAACAACCCAGATGTCCCTCAACCGAAGAATGGATTAAAAAACTGTGGTACATCTACACAATGGAATACTACTCAGCTATCAGAAACAGTGAAATCATGCAATTTGCAGCCAAATGGATTGAACTAGAGAACCTCATCCTGCATGAACTAACCCAGAACCAGAAGGATGCACATGGCATCTATTCACTTATAGTTGGATTTTAGCCATATGGTACATGATAACTATACTACAATGAAAGGAAACATGAACATAGACTTTTTTTCCTGTCAATGAGACACTTTTCATTGGTGGTGCTGCCTTGTAGGCCACCAGTGTATGAGGAGGCTTTTGGCCCCCACATGACTGCTGAATTGGGGCAGAGGACGGTTTTGTGGGGACACTCCACTCCAGAGGAGTGGGATAGAAGGGTTAGGGGGTAGAGGGTGGGAGGGCAGGACTCGGAGGGGTGAAAAGAGTACACTGTTATGGATATGTAACCTGAAGTAATAAATAAATTAATTAAAAAAAAAAACAAAGAAACCCCCAAAATATATAATATAAAATAATAACAAAACAAAATAAAAAATTCAGTACTTTAATCTAGGTAGAAGTATGACGTGGTTGGTATTTAAAAATGAGAGTCAACATAATAATAAAATAATATTTACCAACTATTATATTGAAGATGTGATTAATAATTTAAAATGCCATATTTCACATTACATCTGGATTATAGTGTTCAAAATCCCTAATATTATTGTTTTAGTATTATTCAGTATAATAAAGTAACATTTTGTTTTTGTAAATGGGCCCATTTAATCATGACAAATGTGTAATACAATTGAAATCTAATGCGTTTTTAAATATGTTATCATTAGAAATATTTATTAGCTGTTATCTGGTTATTTATATGCTAGCAAAGTGTTCTATGAACATTCTGAAATCACAGATAACCATGAAAAACAATCTTAATAATGTATATGTAGATTCCCATTACAAGACTACTCATGAAAATGAGAAATAGTTAAGAAAGTAAACAAGTATTGTTAGGTAGCTACATGAGCTACATATTATACATAAAGCTACCCATCCTACAATCATTGATATGTATGTTTATAAAATTATTTAATTGTACATAAAAGTTTTTTCAATTATGTTCCAACTAATTAGGATAAAAATAATAGAAAACTTTTTAAATACTGCAAGAGAAATGCGAAGAATAACAACCTCAAAGGATGATCATTTTATATTTATACTTGATGATTCATTAGGGGTTCAATATATCAACTATATACAAAAACAACTTTACATATTAATTGGAAAAGGAGAAGTTGGAGACTTCTCCCCTTAAATTTCAAACAATGTTTGAAGTGGTAGAAGTGATATATGCAGGAATAAGCAGTCTTGTATTGGTAGGGCTTGGAACTTCAATAAACAAAATGAAGTATTCATTGAAGCCACTAAGTGGCTAACAGCTGCTATTAGCCGTAGCTAACAGGCAGACTGGATCCTGGTCATAGATCATATGAGTTATATTAACAAAGTCATGGAGTGATTAGATTATTCTTACACACAATGTTCTATTTCAGTGTTTTGTATGCTCGATCTCTGATTCAATTTCCTAGAATCTTCTAGAAACATCTAGAAACAACTTCCTGATATATAGTGGGTTTTATTTTTATTTTTTTGTTACCCAGATACCCCTTAGTCCAGTGAAACTGATACACAAAACTAAGCCAAAATAATCAAGAAGCCTCAGTTACCTTTCTTCAGTTATATTTACAAATATGTTGACTGTCTCAATGTCATTTTTAAAAAATTAAATCTGAAACCTGTCACTGATCTTTCCAAGGAATCTTCTGCTAATAACTGTTCTGATACCTCCATTATAGCTTCCTATGACAAAGGGCTATGCATTTTCAAACCAGAGGTAAAATATTGGACAGAACATTTCCTAGGTTAACTACAGGAGACAGAGTTGATAAATAGGTCAGTGAATGCATCCTCATTTTGTCCTTTTGTCTCTGTGGCTACATCTGTGACATTCATCATCTCTCTCATAGCTAATTTTCTACCAGTGTTATTATAATTCTTCTGAAGATTAGCAACTTCTCAGTATAGTCTGTTGAAAAAGTAATGACAGTTAATGTGTGTGTTGGTTCTGCTCTGCCAGCCAGCCATTACTCTGTAACATTGTAATGCTGGGTGGCCATGTCTTCTTCTGACTGATTAAATTATATCACTAATGAGGGGAGGGAGTCTTTCTGATTGAAAATAGCCCAAAGGTATCAACATAGAGTGATGTCTGCTGAAAAGCTCGTTCTAAGACATAGGTTGATATGCATATAGAAATTGATAACCTTGTCTAGAATTGGATTGCTTTGACACTTTTGTAAGTGACTTTTAGCAGTTTTCCATTTCACTTGTTGTAGTTTGACAACTGAGGATTTAGAAATTCAGAGCTTATTGTAAAAGTAAATTGCTTAAAAAGATCTGAAGTTTTGGAAATAATGGTTTTGGCATGCAAAAATATTTTTGGAAAAATGAAATAGACAGATGAAGATTCCTTTCTAGAATCTAATTCATGGAGGAGGTGTTTAGGGATTCCTAAAGCATGGATTTACTGCTAAGCATGTGATTTCAGATACACCTTCAATTTTTTTAGTCTTTAACTTTTTCCTCAAATAAGGAAGGATTCAGGAAAACTTCTTTTTTATGTCACTTTATTATTTGTTGTATTATTTCAGAATGTTTTTTCTTCAAAAATTCATAATTGGTACACTGTCTTTGTGTGTGTGTGTGTGTGTGTGTGTGTGTGTGTGTGTGTGTGTGTAAGTTTGTGTATCTGTATGTCTGTGTGTCTGTATCTGTGTCTGTGTGTGGGATGTGTGTCTGTGTCTGTGTGTGTCTATGATTTATATATGGACATGATACCTCTGTAAGAATAGAAACATTGTTGTGATGGCAGTATCTGGAGGTGAGAGGATAATTTTATTTTATTTTTTATTATTTAATTTATTTATTCACTTTACATCCCAATCACAGTCTTCTCCTTTCTCCCATAAGCCCATACTCTTCTCTGCAGCCAGCCCTGGCATATCAAGTCACATCTGGACTAAGCACATCCTCTACCACTGAGGCCAGGCAATATAGCCCAGGCAGGCCATAGAGTCCAAGTCAGAGACAGCCCCACTCCAATTTTTAGGACACCCACATGAAGTCCAAGTTGCTCATCAACTATTTATGTGTAGGGTTCCATAGATTCAGACAATATATTCTCTCTGGTTTTGGTTAAGTCTCTGTGAGCCCCTATGGGCCCAGGTAAGTTGGTTTGTAGGTCTTCTTTTATCTTATTATAATGTTTATTTATTACATCTAGTTACATCTCCATCGTAGTGCCCTCTTTCTAACTCTCCCGGTTCCACCCTCCCACCCTCTCCTCCCTCTTCCACCCATCCCACTCCTCCGATGTGGAGTGTCCCTACAAATCAGCCCCTCACAGTTTAACAGTCATATGAGGGCTAAGAGCTTCCTCTTGCACTGGGGGCCTACATGATAGCACCCCTAGGACAAATTGTCCCATTGATAGGTAATGAAGTCTATGTTCCTGATCTTTTTGATGTGTTGGTTGTAGGATAGTTATCCTGTACTTTTGGCTAAAATCCAATTATAAGTGATTAAAGGCTATGTGCATCTTTCTGAGTCTGGGTTAGCTCACTCAGGATGAGCTTTTCGAGTTCCATCCATTTGGCTGTTAATTGAATGATTTCCTTGTTTCTGATAGCTGAGTATTATTCCATTGTGGAAATGTACCACATTTTTTTTTTAATCCATGCATCAGTTGAGGGACATCTGGGTTGTTTCTGGTTTGTAGCAATTACAAATAAGGTTGCTATGAACATAGATGAGGATATGTCCTTATGGTTTGCTGAGAAATTGTTTGGGTGGATACTCAGAAGTGGTATGGCTTGAGTCTCCAGGTAGGATTATTCCAAGTTTTCTAAGATATCACCAGACTGATTTCCATAGTGGTTGTACATGTTTGCACTCCCACCAGCAATGGAGGATTGTTCCCCTTTCTCCACAACCTCACCAGCATGTGCTGTCATTTGAGTTTTTGATCTTAGCCATTCTGACAGGTGTGAGATGGAATCTCAGAGTTCTCTCGAGTTGCATTTCTCCAATGATTAAGGATGTGGAGTATTTCTTCAAATGTCTCACAGCCATTAGAGATTTCTTTTTTGTGAGTTCTTGGTTTAGTTCTGTTTCCCATTTTTTGATTGGATTATTTGGTTTCTTGTTTAATTTCTTGAGTTCTTTATAAATTTTGGATGTTAGCCCTTTATCAGAAGTGGAGTTGGTAAAGATATTTTCTCAAACTATAGGTTGCTGTTTTGTTATAGTGACAGTGTCCTTTGCTGTACAGAAGCTTTTCAGTTTCATGAGGTCCCATTTATTTATTGTTGGTCTTAGAGACTGAGCTGCTGGTGTTCTGTTCAGAAAGTTGTCACCTGTGCCAATGAGTTCCAGGCTTTTCCCCCACTTTCTCTTCTATTAGATTTAGTGTGTCAGGCCTTGGTCTTAAGTTTTGGGCAAGGTAATAAGTATGGGTCTTTCATTCTTTTACATGTCAACATCCAGTTAGACCAGCACCATTTGTTGAAGATGCTATCCTTTTTCCATTGTACAGTTTTGGCTCCTTTGTCAGAAATCAATTGACCATAGGTATGTGGGAGATCAAAGGGATAAAAATTGGAAACAAAGAAGTCAAATTATCCCTATTTGTAGACGATGTGATAGTATATATAAGTAACTCCAAAAATTCCACCAGAAAACTCTTATAACTGATAAACACCTTCAGCAAGGTGGCTGGATAAAAAATTAATTTAAAAAAATCAGAAGCCCTTCTTTATACAAAAGATAAATGAGCTGAGAAAGAGATTAGGGAAATAACACCCTTCACAAAAGCCACAATATAAACTATTTGGGGGTAACTCTAACCAAGCATATGAAAGACTTGTAGGACAAAAACTTTAAGTCATTGAAGAACGAAATTGAAGAGGACATCAGAAGATGGAAAGATCTCCCATGCTCATGGATAGGTAGGATCAACATAATAAAAATGGCCATCCTGCCAAAAGCAATATACAGATTCAATACAATTCCTATCAAAATCCCACCACAATTCTTTATAGACCTGAAAACAATTCTCAACTTCATATGGAATAACAAAAACCCAGAAGAGCTAAATCAATCCTGTACAAAAAAAAAAAAAAAAATCAGAGGGCTCACCATCCCAGATTTCAAGCTATACTACAGAGCAATAATAATAAAAACAGCATTTTACTGGTATAGAAACAGACCAATAGATCAATGGAATCAAATTTAAGACCCAATGAACTCACAAACCTATGGTCACTTAATTTTTGACAAAGGAGCCAAATCTGTTGGTCTTCCTGTAATGCCTTTGACATGATAATCTTAAAAGTCATTTGTCATAGTCCACTATTTTAGAGGTTTCTCCTGTTTTTTTTTTTTTTTTTTTTTTTTTTATTGTACTGTATACTTCAAGGTAGCTTGTAGAGAGCTGCGACATGCCATGCCCTAAAGATGGCGCCAGTTTCCGCCTTCCACCAGCCCGATGGTGAGCACTCTCGGTGGTAAACAAGTCCATATTTGGCTAAGACCGCTGATCTGGCTTGCTTCCGCATACGTGGGCCTCTAAGATAGCACCACGTGGCTTTACTTGATTGGCGGTTCATATAGTATTTAGCCTGTGGGTTGGGTCTGCCCGGGCATTCGGAAGACTGTTTTCAAGGGACCTGAATAAACTGCTGGAGAAGAGCTTTTGCGAGTTGTGTCGTCCTTGCTGGTCGAGGGGGACGTGACAGTAGCTGACCTTAGTGCTTTTAGATAATTCTATCATCTTCACCTCCCATCTTGCTTTCAGAATGCTGAGATAACAGATTTCTGCTACCATATCCAGCTTTTTGTTTTGATTGGATTCTGGGAATCTGAACTCAAGTTACCTGGCTTATAGGCCAGTCCCTTTTATGTACTGAGTCATCTTTTAACCCTGGATAATTTATTTCAGTAAAAGGAAGAGTCCTTATGAGCTGTGAATTTTCCTTCTCATATAGTTTGAGAAAATTGAGGAATGAGGTGGCTAGAATGACTATGTTTTAAACACCAATATATCAGAACTTGAGTCTTTTTTATTTTCGTAAAGGTCTGTGTAACCACCCCCCTTCTATTCCATAAAGTGAGAATGTTATTACTTAGCAATCAGTATATGTGTGTTAAAATCTCCTGATAAAATGTGCACATTATGATGATAAACTAATTATCATTGAGATTTTAGATCTGATCATACAGTACATGCATTTGCTTTTTCTCCTCTATGTAAATAGCAGTCTATATCTGAGAGAAGAGTGGATGATGGTGCTGTTTGCTTTTGAAGAAGCATGAAGTATAGTAACTAAGATCCAGAAACAGAAAACAAAGTGTATATTACCAGTCAATTGGTTCAGTTGGTTCCTCATGTTTATTTTATGTACTTCTGGGCTTTGCTAATCTTTTATGCTTCTCTTGCCTATGGCAAATACCTACATAACATCATTAACCTATTTTTTTTATTCCTTTGGGGATAGATCAAAAAAATAAATCTTGGTATTAGACTCATTTCAAGATCTCGTTTCTTGCTGAGCCCAGCAGTTTATAAAATTGGTGTTCAGATCTATTGAGCATATGTGGAACTGCTTTGATCATTTGATGTTTTAGTGCAGTGAGATCATCCAAGGATGAAAACCTATTCCTAGGATCTTAGCAATAGGAGCATACTACCATATCTTCTACTTAAGACTTTAATTAATTTGGGAGGAGAGGTAACTTGGCAGCTAAGATCATTTTCTTTTCTTGAGAAGGACCCAGATTTAGTTCCCAGTTCTCACATAATGGCTCACAATCTTCTGTAACTCTAGTTCTAGAGGGTCCAATACTCTCCACTGTTCTCCACAGGCACCGGAAACACATTCAGTTCATATACATACATGCTGACAAATACTCATACACATGACATTAAATAAAACTTCAAACAAAAATATTAACGAAGTTTTTCTGCTATTGTACGGAGTTATCATCATTCTATGTTCTTTCTTTTATCAGTCCTGGGAAAGCCACAATGACACGTTTCATAGTATCTATTTTTGAGAGTGCAGCCTATTGTTCCTATTGCTGCTGGTAACTGTTTCATCAACACAGTAATACAATCAGAGTCTATTTCTGCTTTCAAAATGCTTCTTTTATATTTTGAGATTATAATATAATTATATTATTTTTCCCTTTCCCTTTCTTCCTCCAAACACTTGCATATACCCCTTCTTGCTCTCTTTCAAAGTGAGAGCCTCTAGTAATTGTTGTTGTTGCATTCATACATATAAATACACACACATATATATTCCACATATTTGGAATATACATTTATATTATTGTACTACATGATATATGTTATATTCCATATATATGCATATATACTCTAATATATGAGCTGCTCATTTGTGTAATGTTACTTGTATGTGTGTTTTCAGGTGAGCTGAACAAAGACAATATGAATAGACTTCCAAAGGTGAATGGAAGAAGGCACATAGTCCTCAACCCCACACAAAGAATTACAGGCAACTTAGAATTGCTTGGAGTAGGAGAAATAATATTCCTCAGGAAAGAGCACAATGAATATCCAGCACCTATTTCTTTTTATATTAAACATCTCAAAAAGTCTTTATTGAGCTACCTTAGCTCTAACATGGCACACACACACACACACACACACACACACACACACACACAGAGAGAGAGAGAGAGAGAGAGAGAGAGAGAGAGAGAGAGAGAAATTTTAAATAATTGTCTCACACATAAAAGTTCACAATCTGCACTTGGTGATAAAGACAAAAAAGTTGGAGTATGAGACTTTAGACTTCTCCTAGCAGAATGTTCCCTTCTTTGTGAAGGTCAGTCTTTGCTCAATAAAGAATTCAACTAGCTGAAAAAGACTTATAATACAATGGAGGGAAAACAGCTTTACTCAAATCCATGGATATGATGTTGGTCTTATCCATCTAGAACAATGTTAGACCAACCACCTTGGTTGGTTACATTATTATACATAAATTTGGATGCCACAGCGGTTATTAATCACTGTGAGAAAAACATGAGCAAAGATGTAGAAGCTTGATTACAGGAAAACTGTTTAAGCATGGTGACCAGAGGTAGAGATAAGTGCTTTATTGTATGCTCATGGCAGAGACTTGAAAGGAGAAGCCTCTGCATTCTGTGAACAGATGATGCTCAAGAGAGACAGAAGACACGCTAGGCAACCATGGTGGAGAAACATTTATCATAATTGCAACCAAATGTAGCAACAATGTCAAATTTATAGCTTAAGACCAAGTAAGAAAAAATGGAATCAGAGAGATGCAGGGAACATGGACACCACAGGAACTTCCGGTTCGGTTCGAAGCAAGAACTAGTATGATCGAGTGCATTTTATACATTATCTTTTACTTCTCTTACTAGACTTTAAAATCTTTTAGGATACTACCTCGATTCCTGCAAATATTTTATTGACTGTAGAAATTAATGAATTCCTTTGAATGACTAATTCTAAGAGGAAAATAATATTTTTAACAGTTTTTTCCATTAATTTATTTCTCTGTTCATTTTACATCCTCATTTTAGCCCTCCTCCTACCTCTCCTATCAGTTACACTCTCCCACCCACTTCCTCCATCCCCTCTCTCTTTCTCCCAGAGAAAAGGAGCCCACACCCCCACCATGAACTAACCCATCCTGGCACATCAAGTCGCATCAGGTTAAGTGCCTCTTCTTCCAGTGAGGGCAGACAAGGCAACCCTGCTAAAAGAAAGGATTCCATAGACAGGAAAAGAATCCAAGTCAGAGAAGACTGACAGAGCCAACTCGGGGCTCATAGAGACTGAATCTCAACCAAAGAACATGAGTGGACTGGATCTAGGCCTCTTACACAAAAGCAGTTGATGGACTCTTGATCTTCAAGGGAGTCCCCTAACATTTGATGCAGAAGGTATCTCAGATTTGGACTCAGTTACATTTATCTCTTTCATTTACAAAAGAGCATTTGTGCTCTTCTAAACCATTTTAGAGTGTGCAGAAACTGAAAAAAAAAAAAGATATTTTGTCTACTCATACCAAAAGTATTGTATACAAAAAGCTAGTGATGTGCACTCCTTGAAACTTTTCAAATGTGGCCAATTTAAATAGCTATCTACTATTTAAATAAATCATTGAATGCCAAAGACCTGATATGCAATCAAATTGTACATTGCTATGCATTTTATATTGATTACACATTTAATGTTTTAAGTATATTGAACTTTATAAAATGTATTATTGATATTCAAGGTGACTTGATTGATTGATCAACTTATAAAAATTCACTGAGACATATAGATTTTGGGACTGATTTAGAAAATATGAGTTTGCCAAGATCTCTGGCTTACTATGTGAAAAAGCTACAGTCAAGCACTGAATATTTAATTATTTTATATTAAAAATAGAAATACTTTGGGCAGTGTCTAAAATTTAATTGTGTGTTTGTATGTCTCTCTTT
This sequence comes from Lophiomys imhausi, assembly GCA_907164525.1. Lineage (NCBI taxonomy): Eukaryota > Metazoa > Chordata > Mammalia > Rodentia > Muridae > Lophiomys > Lophiomys imhausi. The sequence goes on along the minus strand of CAJQZJ010001511.1, from coordinate 2,252,730 downwards.
CTCTCTGTGGTGTGTGTGTGTGTGTGTGTGTGTGTGTGTGTGTGTGTGTTTACACATGCCTGCAAGCACACCTTTCTGAGAGACAGAGGACAACCTTGGAATTCATTTCTCAGGTTACCTCCACATTTTTAATTTTGTTGTTTGTTTGATTGATTGCACATTTGCTTGTTTATTTTTGAGACAAGATATTTTACTGGCCTTGAGCTCATTAGATAGGATAGAATAACGGACCATGGAATCCCAGGGACCCTCCTGTCACTAGTTTCTTGGCATTGCGATGGCAAGGACACAACTGACTTTTATAAGTGGGTTCTTGAAATATAAATCAAGTAACAATATTGGCAAAAGTTTGAGCCAGCAAGTCAAACCTGCATTCATACTACAGTGAATGTTTCTCTATTCATTGGATTTGGGTGTAAAATACTTAAGATCATAGACCTAGAGTTAGATTACACACAAACACACACAACCGTGCATGCGCACACACACAGACAGAAAACAGGACTATATGGCAAATCTATCAATGAAACATCAATTGATTGTTTTCTTGTATTCTGTTCATAGCTCTTTAGTTACAAAAGATTTCCTAGAAAAATAACTAGGAATAACAATGGTCACCATTGTTTTACAAACAGCATTGTTTTAACTGCCACTGTGATAAATTTCTACTAATACTACAAAATCAATACCACTCTCTGATTTTCTGGGTAGCCTAAATAGTATATCATAATGGTTTTCCCATCTCTGTATTTTCTGTATTCAAAGTAGGAAAAAAATAGAGGAGAATCCACTCACATAGAATTGTATTCACTTTTTTTTTTTTTAAGAAAGCAACGGTTTCCAGATATCCACACAAAAATTTCAAACATTGTGTAGTCTACAACAGCAACTGGGCTTTGTGTTTTCAGACATATTGAAAGTCACAAGAGTTTAATGATGATAACAGATTGTTTAATACAAAATTATTGAATTCTTACCAATTTCTAGACTCTTTGCTAAAACTAAAATATTAGCATTTCCTCTCTTCAGAAGGGTCCTTCATGTTGAAAGTCAATATGCAATTTCCCTTCCCCCCCCTTAACACACACAAAGTGAGGTCTGAAATTAAAGAATCTCCAGGTGACTATTCCACCTTGCACCTCCTGTAAGAATAAGGGATCTTTGATCATCATGACTTTTAATACTATTAAAGACTTTCCTCAGTCCAGTGTGAACTTTCAAGAGAAATAGACGGCAGTCCAAATGGGAAGCCTCCTCATGTATATAGAGACAAGTTTAGCACCAAAACTTTTTTCAGTTATTTTTTTGAGATTGTAATGTAATTAAATATTTTCTCCTTTCCTTTTCCTCTATCAAACCCTCCCATATACATCTCTTTGCTATTTCAAATTTAGTCTCTTTTAAAATCAATTATACTTTCAAATATAAATATATATATATATATTAATATATACATGAATATACATTTATAAAATATATCTTGAATATATGTATAATAAAAATATTGACTCCAAACATGTAGTGTCCTTCTGAAGATAAGATATATAAATTGTTTGGTTTTAGCAAAGTGCACCACTGGGTCTTCCAATATGTCACGAAACATAAAGCACACTTGCTGTTTTTGCCCACACGACTTTTGTGGCCATCTGGAAACCTTTTACTTTCTTGAATATATCCATATATATCTACAAAATGATACACTTCTAAGTATATAAATATAACAAACACCCTCATTCTGTGTATCAGTTCTGTGTATGTTTTCAGAGCTGACCATTTGGTGTTGGATGACCAGTTGATGTGCTCTTCCCTCATGGGTTTTCAGAACTCTCCAGTCCACTTTAGCATGTCTACTGTTGTGCTTGTCCAACTCACTATAGGTAGTCATATTGGCATGACTTTATGAGTGTAGTGTAGAAAAATAATAGCTAATCAAATTGTTTACCCAGTATTTATACTATCTTTAATTGGTTTGGCAATGTAAATCCTTAACCCACCATTATAAATGAATACACACAGACACTGGGTTGATTTAATCAAGCCTAGGCCTGGGTTGTATAATCCTAGCCCATCTAAGCTAGATCACAACTCTATTACCCAAATATTACCCCTTATATACATACATACCTTTGAACTATTATTCTCCACACTAAGCCTATGTTCCAGGCCACGTGGAAGGATCTTCTTTAATCTACCCCATGGCGTGTCCTCCTTGTTTACTATTGGCTTCTCCTCCAGCAACCCTCCTCTTCCTAAGATGCTTTGTCTCTCTAAAAAGCCCTAGAACCTTAGTCCTGCCTACCTCTGTCTGCCCAATCTCAGCATTTATTTAACCAATCAGAGACAAAGTAAGTAACAGACAGCAAACAGGAACATGTAATATTTGGAATGCTTAACACCACCCCATCATTTCCCTCCTTTTGTCTAATAAAAAGGATAAAAGGTATATACATAATGTTTAGTCTATTTGTATCAGAAAATCTTGTGGAAGAAAAAAATCATCTATCTTGGTGTGTCTAAAGTTCTGAACCTAAATAATTTTTGTCATATCCTATATTTACTTTTAAATCCTAAATAACTCAAGTTTAATGGAAATTTAATAGCCATTATGTCTGACATTCATAGGAGATACAGTCTCATTGCAAACTCCCCTTTCCTGTGGATCGTTCAATATTTCTACCACTCTTCTAAAGTTATCTTTGAGCCTTAAGTGCAGTTGTTATAGATAGCTCAGATGGGATTTGACTCCACAACTCTGGATATGTATTGGTTGTTATTTTCTGTAATATTCTCCATCTATACCAAAGATATGTTTTCTATGTGAGGATTGAGGACTACACTTATCTGTCAGTATAAGGACAACTACTTAGAATTGTGTTAAGGGGAACCTAGCACAATCATTGTCAAAGAGGCTTCATCCAGGAACTGATGGAAACAGATAGAGAGACCCACAGCCAAACATTAGGTGGAGCTCAGAGAACCCTGAAGAACAGGGATGGGGGAAGGATTCTTAGGAGACAGAGAGGTCAAGGACATCACAGGAAAATCTCAGAATCATGGGGGCTCACAGAGACTGAAATCACAATCAGCTCACTTGCTCAGCTCATTTAGGTAGTCATATTGGAGTGGTTTTATGAGTGTAGCTTCTGACATTCCTAGGAGGTACAGTCCAACTGCAAACTCCCCCTTTCCTGTGGATTTTTCAATATTTCTACCTCTCTTCCAAAATGATCCCTGAGCCTTAAGTGCAGGGGTTGTTATAGATAGCTCAGGTGGGATTTGACTCCAAAACAGAGTGGATCTGATCTAGACTTTCTGCATATATATTACAGTTGTATAGCTTGATATTCTTGTGGGTCTCCTTACCATGAAAGTGGGGGCTATCTTTGATTCTTCTGCCTGCTTTTAGAACCATTTTTCTCCTCCTGGGTTGCCTTGCTCAGTCTTAATATAAGGGGAGGTGCCTAGTTTTATTGCAACTTGATATGCCATGTGTGGTTGATATCCCTGTGAATCCTGTCCTTTTCTCAAGGGTAAGGGAGGAAGGAGTGGTGAGTAGGGATTGGGAGTGGAGGAGGGAAGGGAATCTGTGGTCAAGCTGTAATATATAAAAGAAGAATACATTTTAAAAAATTAAAAATTAAGGCTTATGCTGGTTTAGTATAGTGGCAGTTGTAGCTTCTTTTTTAAAATCCATGGGTCATTGGCTAGGTTTCCTATACCAGGAATGATTTTCTTCCTGCTGAGCATGGTTTAAGACTAATTTTGCACCCTTGGGGTCATTTTGCCATGCTGGCCATTGTGGTTCACAAGCACCATAGTTGGGTAGGGCTGTTGGTTGCTTTCCTCCTTTAGCAGCCTTGAAAGCTAGTCTACAGTCAGGAGGCATTTAGACAGCAGGAATTTTTAAGTGGTAAGGTACTGGATTAGAAGATGGGAGGTAGAAATTGATAACTTACTTTGGAATTTTAATTGGGAAACAGAAACAGTCTCTTCTAATACAGAGTTGTTTGAATATAATTTTATCATGGGGTCTGAGCTACTTTTTCTGCTTATGTGAAAAAAAATACCCTACTAAAAGCAACTTCATACACAAGGCTTTCTACTTGCTTATATATATACATACAGTTTCATGTTCTAGCCCATCATAATATGAAAACTCAAGATTGCAGGTGCTTAGATGATCTGGTACCATTTCATCTGAGGTCAAGAAGCAGATGATGATGGATATTTGTGCTCCAATCATCTGATCCAATTTATACAGTCTAGGACCTCAATGGATGGAATCATATTGAACTTTTTAAAAATCAATATAGACCCTCACAGGCATACCCAGACACTAAGCTATTAGACACAGGTGTGCTTATAGTTTTGACTCCTGCATAATTCTACATCCTTCTAAATTGTCACTTAACACTAACCATTAATATTGGGTTTTAGGGGATCCTGAAATATTAAGATAGATACCATGGACCTTACCTTCAAAAAGGAAATTAGTCATGGTTCTTAATCAAGGATGAGGAAAGGAAAGAATTGATTTAAAACCACAGGATTGATATATTAATATAGGGTAGATTGTGTGGAATACTTCTGAAAGGCTAGAAGAGGAAGAGAGAGGGAAAGACCGAGAAGTTTTTATAAAGCAGTGGCATTCTGATGCAGACCTTTGCAGAATTGGGGGCAGTTCACACTTTAATATACTTTCAGGTCTTTTCTATTCATAAGAAGCACTTTCTTTTTCAGCTATATCAAAATGGTTCTACTTCCAATCAAAGGCAGGCACCTGCTTGAATTCAAACAGAACTCTCTTGAATGAGAAGTTATTACACAGCTCAGTACTGCAGGCCCCACAGGTAGATCAGGGTGAAATCCTCCACAAGGGTTTTTCATTTCAAATAACTTTGTAGACCTGAGTTTTTCAAATTCATCTGCATTTGTGATTGCCTGATTTGACTAGCAGAAGGTTGGGTTTTCAGAATGGAATGCTTTGCCTCTGAGTCATACAGAACAAGGTAAAAGGATTGTCCGAGCAAAACTTACCATGCTATTCATGGACTTTTGCTGCTGGAAGCCATCAGCTCCGGAGAGAGCTACGTCCTACTAAACATTACCACCTGATTGACGAGGTAGTTTTCCTCAGAGCATGTGTAGCACAATGAATCAGGCCATGAAGAGGTGAGCAACTGAAAGTTTGTACTTAACTAAGGTTTATCATACGTGAGAAATGACTCAATATAGCTCTGCAACTGACAACATAAATCACCTACTTTACATTTCCACCATCTAGCCAAACAACAGCAGCAAAAGCAAGCATTTTCTTTTGAATGACTAGGGAATTGAGTACCCTGAGATCCCATTTTACCTTCTGGAATGTAACTTTTATCATTTGTACACTGTAAAGTATTTTTAACAATGGAAGTGAAGGTTCTGAATTATGACAGCAAATATTTACCTTGGAAATGAGGCCTTCCACGTTCTTCTGCATTTGTATAATTGTGGCCAAGCCAGTACTTAACTTAATTGAATAGAATTACATGTTATTGTTGAGATGTGACATTTCAGTGGTTTTGTACTGGAAAGCTAGTCCAAGTGTGAAAGTTCCTAGGACAACAGAGATTGAAGTTTGAGACTGAGGAGAATAAAAGTATTTTTAATCTGTTATGGTAGCTTAATTGTATTTAATACAGGTAAAACCTATATCAACATATTTTTTATATAAATACTTTATTTTTTTTTTCTTCAAGTTACATCTCAGTCACAAACTCCTCCCTATCCCGCCCTTCCACCCTCTTTCCCCCAGAAGTTTCCCCTTTCAGTCCAACAGATGGTTCCTTCTCTTATAACAGTAAGTATTATACAAAACAACAGATATAAATATGCCACATTTATGAGAGTTAAATGGCCCAGTATACCTTCCAAATGTCCAGTTTATACATATTTGGCCCCTGACTTTAACATTCTACTATCTAACCATCTCCATGAGTTTAAAGGTCTATATCTGACTCAACATTCATATTAACTTGCAATACACTTTTAAGAGTATCTTCTTAGATCTATAACACCCTCTTGATTCTAAAAGAACTCAAAATTTAACTAGGAGACTCTAGCTGTCTATTCTTCAACCACCTCAGAGACCTGAGAGGGATAAATATATCTGCTTATATAGGAAGTGCAAGGCCTGCAGCTTCCAAAACTAAGAAAGGACATACCAATGACTGCCTGGACAGTTCCCATTTTCTCTCCATATATTCCTGCATCAATCTTCAGCCTTTGGGTCCTGTTTCTCTGACAGACATTTGTTGTAGAGCAGGGATTATGAAGGACTTACCTACCCTGTCTTAGCAGAGTTAGGCTGTCGACTTCCCTGCTACCAAGTTTTGTCCTTTTTGGACAGCAGTCTGTCTGCAGTTGGAGCAAGGGGCTTTTTCATGCCAAGAGATAGGCTTGCCACTAATTCAACCATCTTACAGTGGAGGTTCTTCGATGCTTATCTTCTACTTGGAGTAGAATAGGGGGTGCTGTCAGGCGCTGATATGTCTCGATATCAAAAAAAAAGAAGAAAAGAAAATCTTAATTTAAGATAACATCTTTGAATGCCATATTCTGCAGATCTCTTGGGGTTTTTGAAGATGCCCTATCCATTTCTTGTATTTAGATAAGCAAATGTTGCTTGTCTCTTAGCAACTTGATTACTGAGTAGTTTAGAGAATATCTGTGATAGACCGTCATAGTAGCTAACAAAGTGACATGTTTGCATGACTAGGAGTTTGTTTTACTTAACTATCCTAGACCGTTTTAGACGGTTGGTATCAAGAGGCCAGAGCTTCACATTTTATTTTTAAGTATCTCTAGGTATGATACCATTAGGAAGCGTTACCTTTAATTTTGTATCAATATACAAAGATCTATTCAATTGTGGTTAAATATACTCTTAATTGTGTATCAATATACAAAGATCAATGCCTATGTAGCCCAATGCAATCTTAATATTACGTCCATATACAAGGGTCAATACCATTGTGGCCAACTGTAATCTTAATTTTGTATCAATATACAAAGATCACTACCGATGTAATCCAATACAATCTTATTTTTGCACAATAAACAATGGTCAATACCACTTTATCCTAATAAACTACTAATTTTGTATCAATATACAAAGGTATAAGGGCATATTCAATAATCTGCCCCTTCTTCTTGGACCTTCCTGTGCTATGTCTATATCTCATTTGTCTCAAGCCTATGCACTCCTACATAGGAGAGGAAGAAGGATACAGGAAAGGAAAAGTAGGAAGTCCCTGGGGCTAACCTCCAAAACCCATTAAACAGGACCATTTATCAGCTTGTAATCTCTTCCCTTAAATATCGGAGTTTTCAGTTATCCTTCAAATAATCAAAAAGAAGGGCGGAGAAACACCTTCCCCACCCTCTGGGCATGGGACGTCTCTCTCTTAAAGTGACTTCCTGCTGATTTGGGTCGTAGTAGACCTGTATTAATCGAGAAATAAATAAAGGTTGGGGAGATATCTCAGTGAGTAATGTGCTTTCTATGCAAATATAAGGATCCAAGTTCAAATCTTCAAACCTATGTGAAGCAGATCTAGTAATTCCAATGATTCTTACTAGGATGGGAGATGGAGACAGAAAAATCCCTGTGATTAAGGATAAGATAGACTATTATATGCCACAGTGAATAAGAATTAAAAATAAAACCCCATTCAAACTAGGGGGAAGAAATGCTTGGCCCCTAAGTTGCACTCTGACCTGACTCTCCATATCATTTTACAGATGTGCCTGACTTACATATACCAAAGTACCCATACACACACCTCATGAACACATACATGTCATATACAAACACAAAGGTAAAAAGAATAAATGATCATGTCAAAATTAATATATGATTCAAATGACCAATTACATAAAAAAGCTTACAATCAATACCACAATTATTTGCAGTTATTTTATTGTTGAACAATGTTGCGTTACTGGATTAGAAAATCTGTTGAAACCTCTTTCCTTATACCCAAATTATACCTTTGTATATTGATAAAAAATTATTATTACATTTGGCTAAATTGGTATTGATCTTTGTATATTAATGCAAAAATAAGATTGTATTGGGCTACACAGGTATTCATCTTTGTATATTGATACAAAATTAAGATTATATTTGGCCACATTGGTATTGATCTTTGTATATTGATACAAAATTAAGGGTAACACTTTTTAAAGGTATAGTACCTAGTATTGCTTAAAAAGGAAATGTGAAGTTTTGGCCTTTTGCTACCAACTATCATAAACTGTTTAGGATAATTAAGAAATGCAAACTAATAGTCATTCAAGCTTGTC
>CAJQZJ010001511.1:2230828-2244371 GCA_907164525.1 Lophiomys imhausi | reverse complement strand
ATTATTTTCTAAGCTAATCAGAAATCAAGTTGCTAAGAGACAAGCAACATTTGCTTATCTAAATTTAAGAGACAGATAGGGAGGGCATTTTCAAAAACCTCAAGAGATCTGCAGAATATGGCATTCAAAGATGTTTTCTTAACTTAAGATTTTTTGATATTGAGACATGGCAGCTCCTGACAGCACCCCTTATTCTACTCCAAGTAGAAGATGAGCATTGAAGAATCTCCAGTGGGAGATGGTTGAATTAGTGCCAAGCCTATCTCTTGCTTCAACTGTAGACAGAATGCTGTCCAAAAGGGAGAAAATTTGAAAGCAGGTAAGTCGACAGCCTAGCTCTGCCAAGACAGGGTAGGCAAGTCATTCATAATTCCTGCTCTACAATCAATGTCTCTCAGAGAAATGGGGCAAAACAGCTGAAGATTGATGCTGTAATGTATGGAGAGAAAATGGGAACTGTCCAGGCAGCCACTGGTATGTCATTTCTTGGTTTTGGAAGCTGCGGGCCCTGCACTTCCTATATAATCAGATATTATTATCCCTCTCAGGTCTCTGAGGTGGTTGAAGAATAGATAGCTAAAGTCTCATAGTTAAATTTTGAGTTGTTTAGGAATCAAGAGGGTGTTCTGGATCTAAGAAGATGGTTTTAAAATTGTGATGCAAGTTAGGATGAAAGCTGAGTTGAATATAGACCTTTAAACTCATGGAGATGGTTAGATAGTAGAAGGTTAAACTCAGGTGCCAAAGACATATGGACTGGACACTGGGAATGTATGATAAGCCATATAACTCTCATAATTGTGGCCTATTTATTTCTGTTGTTTTGTATTGTATTTATTGTTATAAGAGAAAGAACCATTTATTGGACTGAAGGGGGAGCTGGAGTGAAGAAATACCTTAAACTTAAAAAAAAGGGGAAGAGGATGGGGGGGTTGAGGGGGAAGAGGGTGGGAAGGTCTGACTGGAGGGGGGAGTAGGAAGGTGATAAAAAATAAAAGAAAATTTAAAAAAGCAATAAACTCATTAACTTTGGAAAATAAAATAAAAATGGAATCTGATGGGGTTTTTCCTTCCAGTAGTACACGATTTATCATTAATGAGTTAAAGATCTCTAATAACAGGTAACATGTTAGTCTTATCAAGGAGGTAACATCTACAATTCCAGAGGAGTTCAGAATGGGAAGATAGCTGACAAGAGACTCTGCTGTGTCATCCTGGAGGTACTGAGAAAGTGCCACAGACTTTTTCAATGTTACTGAATTAAGGAAAGTCTGTGCATTGGAATAGCATGTAGGAGACCTCTCCAAGGAGCATTGGTGTTTGGGAAATATACGCAAAGTCTTTACATGTGATATTTGAACTGTTTGTCAAGGTCTTGTGAGTGTCAAACAGATTATATTAAATGAAGGGAGGATTCTGAAGGGCCAGCATATATAGAAAGAAATATGCATTAGGAAAATGATTGTTATGTTTTCTTGGAGGTTGGTTCCAAGTGGGTAAAAAAAAACAAAAAAGCTTAACAAAGAGACTACGGTGACAGCCTAGGCTTGCAAACCAAAAGAGAAGAGTGGAGCAAATAGAGTCCACGACATGGCAGACAGAAATATCTGTTGTAGAGGACCAGTGACTGGTGTGATGGGAAAGATCCTGTGTTTCCCTGGTGTGATGGGAAAGATCCTGTGTTTCCTCCAGTTGCCCCTGGATTGGGATGTGTGATAGCTATCTGGAGGCTGAGGGGGACATCGATTACTCTTAGAATATAAAATGATGGATTGCTCTAGAGAAGATAGATCATATCTTGGCTTCCTTATAGAAGGTTGTAAATGTTTAGCACTACTTCCTAAACTGTGAAGGGATCAGTAATGTTTGATACCTTAATTGAAGGCTGGCCTGGGAATTTTTGTGCAGAGAAGAATTGCTATAGGAATTCAAGGATCAAATCACCTTAATACAGGCTTATCTAGAAGGAAACCAGTTGACTTCTTAGTTTTATAAATAATCCCAAGATTTTTTTGATAACTGAATACACATTTAGAATATAAAAACAGTCATCAAACCCATGTTGTTTGAATTATCAGGAATGTATTTTCTAGATGAACCAGCCATAAAGAGATATGAAGATAAATGTTCATTCTAAATTAAAGCTTTTAGAAACAATACAGAAAAGTTAAGAGCTGAAGCCTCAAGTCAAGTTTTTACTTTCCTTTCACTATTGCCGCACAGTCCTTCGTGGCACTTGAAAGAAATCATTTCTCATTCAAAATTCATTACATTTTAATTGCAGATTTATTAACAAACCGGCGGCTTTGTATTGATTTCTGGAGGATGTTGTGGAAACTGGGAACAGCACAGAGTACCGTGTAAGGCTGACAGCACTTCACACTAAGTGGCCAGATGTTGTTACATCCAAACACTTGAAACAGAAGAGCACCACAGAGTAGCATGGATAGAAATGTTCTGTCACACTATCTGAAGAAAGACAAAGTATGCAGTGGAGAGCCACACCGATTGGTGACTAGCTTTGATGGAAGCAATCCTTCTGTTGACCCTTAATGTCACTGTATATGTCTGAAACCCATGCTAGGTTCTTAAAAATATAAAAGTGACCCTTAAGGCATAACAAAGAGCATAGTAATCAAATACCAAGAATTTATTTTACTATGTCATCATATGGAACTACTTCCCAAGCATACATATGTATGGCAGCTTCAGTCCCTACTCTAAAAGAAAATGGTGTTTTATATGGACTTAAACAATACCAATACATCCATTCTGATCCCAATATTACACAAATTAAAATCAGCATGTAGTATGTTAAATACCAATAACACATTTTCAAATAAAGTGTACTTTTTTTAAATTTCATTTTTCTGTTTGTTTTCTTTGTTGTTGTTGTTTTTCAAGACAGGGTATCTCTGTGTAGGCTTGGATGTCCTGGACTCACTTTGTAGACCAGGCTGGCCTTGAACTCACAGAGACTGACCAGCCTCTGCCTCCCAAGTGATGGGACTAAAGGTGTGTGCCACCATGCCCAACTAAAGTATGTCTATGTCCCCTGCAGCCCTATGTCACCCTGTAGCCCCTCCAGCAGGTTCTTTTCCTTTTTATATCTCATGAAACTTTTTGTCCAGGGCCCTGTCCTTGCTCATCACCCAATAGTATACTTTCTTGGTCTCTTCTTCATTTTCAGACTTAACCCATACTTGTTTGCATGTCTTCATGTAGTTATTATAGGCTAAGATCTGCATCTGAGAGAGAATTGAATACTTTTTCATATTGATTTTGGTCACCTTTTAAAAATATATTTTCCAGATCCATCTATGGTTTGGATTTTTACAGTTAAATTATATTTACTTGTGTATATGTACCACATTTTCACTATCCATTCATCTATTCATATCAAGAGTGAGATAATATTTCATAGTCTTTAATTCAATAAGAATAGAGAAGAATATAGAGCAAGAAAAGTGAGAGATTCAGTGAGCAAGAGAAGAAAAAAATTCAAGTAAATGTTCATCAGTGAGTCCTGGAAGTCATAGAATTGAGACTCCTGTTTTGTCAAGCAGAAGGATAGACAGCAGAAAAATGGGTAGTGCACTTGAAACCAGAATGTCTACAAAAATGTGAAAAAAGAGAAAGATTTCCTAATATAGGCATTTAAACTTCCTATTCTTAAGTGCATCTAATTTAGAAAAGTTATATAAATGGGTTTTTCCTGTCCCTTTGGTATATCAACTTTCTACAGTTCAAAAATACCTTTTCAAACTAAAAATGGATAGGAAGTAACCCTTGAAATCACAGAAAAGAGGGAAGAGGAAGAAGAAAAGGAGGAGAGTTGGAGAGGATGCTGTCTGTTGTTCTCTGGGGTAGTGGAGCCTCGCTTTTATAGGCAGGGACTACCATCTTTACCCCAAATCAACGTGAATCTTTCCACTAGCACGACTACTTTGTGTTGTCCAGAGGGTACTCACAAAACTATGCTAAGATGTAGCTGTCAAACTGAGACGTCCACAAGTCCTTTTTGTCTCCTCATTAAGTTTTTAAGTAAATGCTGTTCATTTAATAATAAACAAACAAATAAACAAAAACCAGAGAATCTTACGCTAGTTTGAAAATTCTTTCAGTTCCTTTGCTCAGTAGAGTTGAGTCTACTCGGTCTTCCCTACTATGATAGTTTTTAATAACATCCAAGATTCCTTTGTCCTACATAAGCTATTGTATTTGCAATAAAATTGTTTGAGTTCATACATGTCAATTATAGAACTTATTTATGATATATATTAAATATATTTCAAGGAAATATATTTTAAATATACCTAAAATATATGTATATATTAAAATATGTTTTTTCACATTTTTTATCATTTATTTTTTATTTCTTCAAGATACATCTCAATCGCAGTCCCCTCCCTATTTCCCCTCCAGTCCCACCCTCCCACCCTCAACCCCCCATCCTCTTCCCTTTTTTTTTTCTTTTACGTTTAAGGTATATCTTATTTCCCCCTACAGTTTCCCCTTTCAGTCCAACAAATGGCTCTTTCTCTTATAATAACAAATACAATACAGTACAACAGAGGTAATTAGGCCACAGTTATGAGGGTTATATGGCTTAACGTACATTCCCAATGACCAGTCCATATGTATTTGGTACCTGACTTTAACATTCTACTATCTAAACATCTCCATGAGTTTAAAGGTCTATATATGACTCAACATTCATACTAACTTGCAACACAATTTTAAAAGTATCTTCTTAGATCTATAACACTCTCTTGACTCCTAAACAACTCAAAATTAAATTATGAGACTCTAGCTATCTGTTCTTCAACCACCTCAGAGACCTGACAGGGATAAATATATCTGATTTTAAAGGAAGTACATAGCCTGCAGCTTCCCAAACTAAGAAATGACATACCTGTGGCTGCCTGGACAGTTCCCATTTTCTCTCCATACATTACAGCATCGATCTTCAGTCATTTGGCCCCGTTTCTCTGACAGACATTGATTGTAGAGCAGGGGTTACGAAGGACTTACCTACCCTGTCTTGGCAGAGCTAGGCTGTCGACTTACCTGCTTCCAGGTTTTGTCCCTTTTGGACAGCATTCTGTCTATAGTTGGGGCAAGGGGTTTTTCCTACCAAGAAATAGGCTTGCGACTAATTCAATCATCTCCCATTGGAGATTCTTCAATGCTCATCTTCTACTTGGAGGAGAATAGGGGGTGCTGTCAGGAGTTGATATGTCTTTATATAAAAAAATCTAAAGTTACGAAAACATCTTGAATGCCATATTCTGCAGATCTCTTGAGGTTTTTGAAGAGGCCCTATCTATCTCTTATATTAGGGTAAGCAGATGTTGCTTGTCTCGTAGCAGGTTTATTTCTGATTAGCTTAGAAAGTAACTATAATAGGCTGTCATAGTACCTAACTGAATGACCAGCTTGCATAACCATTAATTTGCATTTCTTAATTACCCTAAACAGTTTATGACAATTAGTAGTAAAAGGCCAAAACATGATATTTCATTTTTTTTCTTTACCTACTAACCCTTCCATCCCATTTCTCTGGGGTGGGGTGTCCTTATATAACAGTCCCTCATCTCATTTGAGAGGTCGTATGAGGGCCAAGAGCCTCTTCATTCATTGGGGATCTACGAAGCAGTACCATCAGTGAAAAGTGTCTCGTTGCCTGGGAGAGAGAACTACTAAACAAACAAACCAGTAAGCATACAATAGATAAAAAAGACTAAAAAATAGAAAAAATATAACTAATATATAAAAAATAGATAAAGAATAAAAATTAAAAATAAGAAGTCTATGTCCATGTTCCCTGTGGTGTGTTAATGTAGTATCGATACCTTCTACTATATAGCTAAAATCCTACTATAAGTGAATAGATGCCATATGTGTCCTTCTGAGTCTGGGTTAGTTCACTCAGGATGAACTTTTCTAGTTCCATCCATTTGGCTGCAAATTGCATAATTTCATAGTTCCTGATAGCTGAATAATATTCCATTGTATAGATGTACCACAGTTTTTTGACCCATTCTTTGGTTGAGGGACATCTGGGTTGTTTCCAGTTTCTAGCTATTACAAATAAGGCTGCTATAAACATAGATGAGGAAACTTCCTTATGATTCTGTGAAGAGGCATTTGGGTGTATACCCAGAAGTGGTATGGCAGGGTCCTGAGGCATAGCTATACCAAGTTTTTTAAGATATCGCCAGACTGACCTCCATAGTGGTTGCACAAGCCTGCATTATATGTTTAATAGGACAAAGGCACTTAAGTAACTTTGTTTATGTTCTTGGAAGGAACTTAAAATGCTAGAGACAGAAAGTAGATATAATGAGAATTACCCTCTCATAGTTCATTGATGTAATTATCAGTCCTGGAAACTTAGATACTCAAGTTTGTGATAAAGAAAATGTAGCAGGATACTTCCTTTCTAAGGAAGATGCTAGAGTGTGTGCTCAGGAGAAACTACCCAATATATCTTCCCAAAACCTAGACCTTTCTCTTTCTCTCTGTTTGTCTCTTTCCCTGTATGCTTCAGTCTCTCTTTCTTCCTCCATACTTTCCTTCATCCCCCTTCCTTTCCATTTCTGTCTCTATTTTTTTCTCTTTTGTTTTATAGGATAGGGTCTCATACTGTAATATAACCCAGGCTGGACTGAAAAATCCCTATGGAAACCAGGTTTGCTATGAACTCACTGCTGTTCTCTTGCCTTCCTCCCTCATGATGGGATTACATGAACCTCATACTGGTGTTGAGTCATGTTTCATTTTTCTATATGAATGTGTACATTTATATATATATATATATATGTGCATGAAAATGAGCTGAGGACTTATTCTTGAAACATGCAGTATTTACTCTCCAAAAATACAGTTCCATAGATCTCAAACTACATTGCCATCCCCAAATCCTCACCTTGCTCCCAAGGGTTCTACATTTGTGGCCATGACAATTTATTGGATTAGGTAAAACTGAATTCCATACTAGAAAGTAGAGAATAAATAGAATAGTTAATTTCTATTTCTGTATAACCTAAAATTATTAGATGTCTGATGATAATTCTTCTAGATAACTTCTGAAGCACAGCAGTAATAAACCAACTGGAGTGGTTTACAGATTTGCTTCAAAAATACTAAAGCTTAACTGTAGCAAGTGGCTTTTATTATTATATTATATGCTTTAAATATTTTACTGTACTTAATACCTCTACCTCCTTTCCATCCCTTGTTCCTCCTAACTTGCCAACCCTAGGTGTGAGAGAAAGAATGTTAGAGAGAGAAGGGACATAGGTCTCTTTGCTCTACTTTCTGCTGATTAGGGTTGTTGGGTTCTTTGGGGGTAATACCAGTCTCAGAAGAAGTCCAACAAACCAGGAGACAGCACTAGGAAGAACCAGCAGCAGTTTCGGGGAGCACCAGCAACCAGGAGAGCAGCAACCTCTTTCTTCTTTGTAGCCCTTTCTTCTACTTCTTTGTAGTGCTCCATTCTTCAATGTCTCTAGCTTTTTATCCCTTTCTCAAGTCCTCTGAGTTAAATTTGCTCAGCTGGCTAATCCATGCCTTTGCTAACTCATGAGACAGCTAATTCTTTACATCTGTGTCTTAAATAGCCTCACACCTGAGATTAAACAAAAGCATTCTCATAATTGGTTATGTTAACAAACTCATACCACACGTAACAAAACTAATTTCTCCTCTTTGAATGTTGTTCAGTCATGAAACTTGCTGGCTATTTTTTTCCTTTGTTAGAGATTTTCAGGAAGAGAATAGCTGCATTTGGGTTCTATTGTACATGAAGAAATTCATAAGATTTATTGAAATGCTGTCTTTCAATAAAAGTTTTCAGAAAATCACACTGGGAGTTTTGGGATGACTATCCTGTTATCTTCTATGTCCACATGTTCATAGACAATTAACGTAGAACTTAACGCATTTAAATCAGAGCTCCATAGTAGGTCTTTAAACTTCTGAATGATAGTGCCAACCTTCCTGACTTTTTTTCATATTTGACAATACACAAAGGCAGTTTGCATATTAATGTATGCCCTAAAGTCATTTAACAACAAATGCACCTTATCCAGTATAAATTTATATATTAACCTTAAGAATTTCATTTTTATGTTCTTAAAAAGGAAGGAACTCTAGTACTCAACAAATGTATTTTTATTGCTGTTATTGGCATCAATATAATAGCATAAATAATTCTATAATTTATTGAGTTCCTCCGGTGTTCCAAGAACTTGACATAATTATTCTCTTCCAAATAATCCTTCACGGAATATTGATTCCCCTTTACTGAGGTAGTCACATATAAAGGGTGTGAAGTATCTTGATCAAAGTTATATGGTTTGATCTTGACATCTGTCTAATTTTAATGGCTCAGAGCTTTCGAATAATCATACTATGGAAAGGCATGGGTTATTGAGCTGTCCGTGAGCAAGAAAATACTCAGAGAGTCAGTGCTTGAATATGAACAATTTTCTTTAGCTCTAACCCCCTTTAAAGTAAAATATCTTTTGCTGATTAGTTTTGTTTTAAAACTATAAGTAAGGTCATTCCTGTAATAACCATTTCTTGATAAATACTGGGCATTCTCATAATACATGGCAGCATATGACTAATGGTCAATATTGGTGAAATATAAAAATCAATAGGTGACTATATTTCCTGAAAATATTTCTCTCTCTCTCACACACACACACACACACACACACACACACACACACACACACACACACTTACTCATTCAAATCCAAAAAAGATTGTAGACAGAGAATAAAATCATTTATATATAAAATTTCCATTTTTGGATTTCCATATGTGATTTTCAGAACCAACTATATCTTAGTAAGTAATGGTGCTCATTCTATTCAGAAGAGAGTCATTTTCATAATAGGCAGTTCAACTTTCCTTTTTGTTTTCTTAGCAGAGTACAATGAATGGTTTTAGAAAATGGAGCCAGTCTCATGTTCAGTTTTTCAAGGGATTAAAGTTAATTACCGAGAAAGCGTCTTCAGAATGACTTATGATATAACTCAACTACAAGGACACTTGGATTTTATACAATCCTATTTTCCCATAACAAAATTGCCTATAGTCTCAAATTAGAGAATATTCTACTAGAGTTATTTTCTTTCTTTTTTGGTACTTTACTTATCTTCTGTGTCACAATATCATATTTTTTGATCTCACACCCTATATGAGCTTTGAACCACAAACTGACTTTTTGTTTGCAATGTCTCTTACCACAGCAGGCATCGGAAAGGACTTGTTTTGTCATTTGCAACTTGACAATCTGAACACTTAACTGCCAATATCAGAACATCTCGACTTTGTTATTTTCAGGGCATAAAAGTACAAGTAGTTGTTAAGTGTCTGAAGCGGAGATGAAAACACTCTTTTAGTGGACAGGGTTTGCTCAGACCTGACAGCCCTCACAATATTTCAAAAATCGCCTTTGTTTCTCTAAAGCATCCCAAAACTCTTGTCCAGACAAAATCTCATGAATTGACTTGGTAAAGTGTTCATTAGGTCAGATGTTTACTGAGTTCACTCCCCCAGAGGAAGTCATACTATCTATGGCTTGTTCCAATGAATCAGGAAAAATGTGGAGGCCCTGGCTCCACATCCAGAATTCTGGGTTGATAGTGGGATTCCCTCATACTACCCATGTGACACTGGACAGGGTAGGGTACTCAGTACTCAGTCATATATTCAGTGTAATCCTCAGTGTGTTTTGTAGTAAAACATAGATATTAATAACAATAAAAATGGTAGTAATAGTAGGGGCTTCATAGCTTTTTGTGTTGATTCAATTAGCTAATTTTCAGATAGAAGACTAGATGTTTTAACAAAGCTAAACACTGTATAGCACTCATTTAATTTTTCTTTCTTATGAGCCTTACATATTTATAATCTTTATTATTTTTTTTTTCTGTTTTCAAGCACAAATAAGGAAACTATCTATGGTTCAGAGAGTCCTACTTACCTAACTGGTGATATTTTAGCTGAATACCAGAAATAAAATCTAGAAAAATTGGTACTTCTCTGTTCTGGTGACTCACACTCTTTTTTTGTTTGGGTTTTTTGTTTTGTTTTCTTTTACTTTGTTTTGTTTGTTTGTTTGTTTTGTTTTGTAACTGGGTTTTTCAGTGTAACAACCCTGGCTGTCTTGGACTTGCTTTGTAGATCAGGTTGGCCTCAAAGTCACAGAGATCTGCCTGCCTCTGCCCCTCAAGTGCTAGGATTAAAGGTGTGCGCCACCATACATGGCCCACACTCATGTCATAGAGAAGGATCGGCAGGTCAGTTTGCTGCAGTCCATACTTTTCAGAAGGCATACCTGCAACAGTTTTCACAGACCATTCTTCAAGCTGTAAGTTACATTTTGTAGCAGAATTAAGAAGATGATTTCATTGTTTTTCATTTTTGTCATTTTCTTCCTATAAATTTGCCAAGTTCTTGTATATCACTGAAAAATAAAAATGAATACTCCTAGATGACAGAAAATTGAGACTATCTGACATGTGAGAAATTCTTGTGCAAAGGATTCACCGGAGTTAAAACACATGTCTTCTACACTTAACTCCAAAGAGTCACCAAGCTACAACCTTTGTTACTCTCCATAAGGAATACTCTTCATCAGCCCTTTGTCCTAAACCAACATAAGGATAATAGGTATTGGATACCTGCCACGTTTCTATTTTCTGGTCTCAAGACACACATATGAGAATTGTTTCCTTGAAGGTTTAGCAAAGCATCCAAGTAGACTGCTTGAGAGAAGATAAGGGAATATTACCTCCTCTTTTTATTAGTAGGGTGGCAATTGCTCTGATCCAATCTTTACCAGATATTCAGCATTACAACATATTCTGGAACCACCACCGTGACACTAAACCTTTTTAAAATTATATATATTTCTGTTTTCCCCAAAATGTAATCTATAACACCTTTCTATTACTTAAACTACATTTTATAAGTTATGTTATATGAAGGATATATGGAGGAGATACATATCTTCAATATACAACCAGAACCAACAGCTTTCTTTTTTTTAAAACCCATTTCTTCTTTTCTTTTTCCCTGGCCAAAAAACCTCTCATATACACCTTCCTGCTCTCCTTCAAATTCATAACCTCTTTTCCAATAATTATTATTCCACCTATATATGTATATGCATTTATAACTCTAAATATATGTGGAATCAAAATTTTACATAGTCTTCCTCTTATATATGAAAAGTTACACTTCTGTTACACTTTTATGCTATAGTCTGTTTCCTTAGACTTTTACTAATCTGCGCTCTTCTACTCTGGACTTTCATTACAGTTTCTGTTTCTTGCTTTAGGTTTTATACCCCAAAGATGAAAAAAATGCTTTAATTATGACTTTAATTGCATTAATATTCCTAGGATGGTTCCTAATTATATTAAATATCTCATGGCCCCATATTTACTTGTTGAAAATAGATTATATTGCTGGCCATGGTTGATAATTAATGGAGTCATTTTGCAGGGAAGTTGTCCAAAGGCATATTTTCCAAATTTTAATATTTGGAGTTCATAAATGTCTCATTTCGACAGAATAAACTTTAAACTTTTATTGGCTAATTTCTAAACCTTAATTTTCTTAAATTAAAATTTGCCCAGAAACTATGCTACTTTCTTCTAAAGTGCATATCAGAAACCATTGCCAGGTTGTGGGAATCAGAGAATCAATGAAAAAGTGACTCTCAAATTCAGCTAGAAGATGGAGAAATAACTGGAGACATGGACTACCAAGGTGTATCTGAGGACCAGGGACAGGAAACACGAAAACTGATACCACAGAATAACATCACGGATTCAGCTCCTTCTGCAGTTGCAAAAATGGGCTAATCACCCATTTTTTGAACTACTGTGCATCAGATCCATTAGCTTATTTAATTACCATCATTAAGAATTTGATTCTATCATTTCCCATTTGTAAAATAGAAACTAAGCCTGAACCATTAAACAACCTGTCAAATAGCATACTTCTAGCAAATTATAGGGGGTGAGTCAAGTGACCCTTATATGATAAGAATACCCATGTCACTTGTTGTAGTAAAACTATCATAATTTTCTGTACTTTCACTCTTTTTGCTCACAGTTCACAGCGAGTGACAGGATCATTAGACGAGCCCAGTTTAAGTTGAAGAGAGAAAACTTCTGATTGTAACCCAACTAGCCAGAAACAAAGGAAGAGCTAATTTCAGATTGTAAAATTAGGGCCCTGGTAGAAATGCAAAATGGATATCAGAGCTCCTAATAAAGAGATGTGTTATAAAAACCCTATCTTCTGACATTGCACTACAATTAATATTTGAGACTCTTTTTTACATTTAATGAGAGTAGAAGCACTATTTTGTGTTATATGCTACTTCTAGTTTGATGAAAAAAAAAAATGTACATTCTTCTGTGCTTTGAGTTACTATCCTGAATAAAGATGCCTCAATCGGAACAGTTTTCACATTGTTACTATGTAATTACTTTCATATGAAATAAATCTATCACTCTCATAACAGGAAGGAATAATGTCATAGAGGAAACAGTGAAAGTACTGACAAGGAACTTTTTTAAAAGGGGAAAAGAATAAGAGGATGTTTTCATTGAGTGGAGTCAAGAGGAATCTCATTTCTCCTTAGGAAGCAGTAGTGTTACAAAACTATCCTCTTTCTCTCAGGTGACTTAACTGCAAAGCATCCTTCAAGGTCACCATGAATACACACATTTGCAATGTAATAGGTTATTCACTTATTCATAAAAATAATTAGTTGGTCGTGGAAAGAAAGAAACCTTAAAATAAGTACATGCTCAGTGTTTTAAAGTAAGAATGTTATCCTAGTATTTAGTTTGTACGTACATTGTTCAACTAGGCTCAGCCTTTTGCTGTGCTTGCTCGCTTTTCAATGGTGATTCACTAATTTTATGCTTCCAGAATGTCAACAAGGGCAATAAAATAGCAATTTAAGGCCACATTAGAAGCTGAACTAAATGGCATCATTCAACTGGAGACATTAAAATGAAATGATAGCATGTCCTCTGTTTGGAAGGAATCTTTGTAACTATAATGTAAAGTGGAGAAGAGAGACCAACCTAACTCTACCCCTCCTTCTGCCTGAAAGTATAGCAGCTCTGAGGGACCAGAATCCTGTCCTGCAGTTGCTAGAGGTATTCTTGTGGCATCTCTACTCTCTTTTATATAATTTGCTTAATATTTTTAAAAATCTATTTAATATATACAGTATGTTAGTTTTAGAGTCAAGACAACAACTATACCACAATAAAAGATAAGAACTTATACATCATCTCCAAAAACATGTCACACCTTTTTACTTATTTTGTGATATGTGTATAACTGCTTACAGTTTTGTCTGTTTTACAGCCATTTTTGTGGTAGAAACAAGTAACAAAATAGAAATAAACTAAATTTCAGTTTAGTACTGAATGGACACGGTAATATGATTGGCGGGTACGATCAACGGGACAGAGTCCAGCAGGGTGGGTGT
>CAJQZJ010001511.1:2205071-2230818 GCA_907164525.1 Lophiomys imhausi | reverse complement strand
TGTGATTGGCGGGTACGATCAACGGGACAGAGTCCAGCAGGGTGGGTTGTACTAGGTATTATGCTAAGAGAAATGAAACAAAGTAAAACACAGGAAGAACTCAGGAACATGTATCGTAAATTCTCTTTTCTTTTGAATTATTCATTTTTTTCCTTAGGTTAGTTGCTGTATGATTCAAGGATAAGTTAATTGTGTGCAAAAAAGAGTGGGGCCACATTTGCTCCTCCTTTATTGTTAGGAACACCCTAAAAAGAAGCTCATTTAGACCCCTAAGGAGAGTGAATGTATTCCTTCATTACCTTTGTGTTAGTGGTTTTTTATTTATTAATATTTAATCAAGCTTTCTTCTCCCCATCTCAGGAGCCCTTCAAACATGTGGCCTCAATAGTTGAGATACCTAGGCTTTTCTATTTACTCCTTTCCTAGTATACTTATTTTAAATCCGTATCTATACTAGGCAGCTCCTGGTTTCATACTCTGTCTGTAACTTTGTATTTATTATAGCATTTGGTTCTAGAAGAGATAAATAGGGAAAAGATGGTGAAGAATTTGTTAGCTTAGGCATTACGTTAAAGCACTAATTTGTTTGTCTTACTGTAACCATAAGAAAAGTTTTGAAAGGAGGGGATAATATTATTTAACATTTTAGAAGATAAATCTAAGAGTTTCAACTCTGCATTCGATGCAATATTTTCTTCTACAGACATAAAAATAACCATAAATAGAAAGCTTAGGCAATTTTTATTACAAATAGAAATAGAAAATTCAGGATGTTTTTTCAGACAAATTGATTTCGCTTTTACCTCAGAAACCTCAAAACTCTGTCTTATGTTTGCAATTTTTCAAATATTTTAGAAAATGTAGAGACGGTAAGAGATTTGGTTTCATATATGAGGACAACATGTTCTAATTTCTGATAACTTTTAAGTTGGCTGATGATTGATTTTAGTCTTATTTTATTGTCATATATTTAGTCATATTGCCATATATTGTCATATATAGTCATATATTTCCACTCTATTTTCATTATCATTTTTGTTGTTTTTTTTAGCCTCACTAGGTAGATAACTTAGGCTGTCCTTGAGTTTATAGTGACCCTGCCCTCTCAGCAATTCTGCCCCCCCCCCCCAGAGTGCTTGGATTACAGGCCTGATGCCTGGCTTCATTATAGTTGTTAATAAAGTTGTTCTCACATGTGAATAACCAATGCCTAGAAGAATAGTTTTATTATGATTATCTAATTAAAGTTGTACATAAATAATTTATAATAGGTAGGCTATTTTGTTATCCAGGGTGGAACTTTAACAAGAATTTTGAGAAAAAGTATTTCTTGAAAGTACAGTGTAAATCACAGGAGAACATAGGTGACAGTAATTGAAGATCAAAGAGATAAAATATTTCTAGAGGTTTAAAATTTAAAGTAATGCTTTAAAGCTTTAAAAATAATTGTAATAGCTCCGTGACTAAGGATGTTTCTCATTTGTTGACTGTTTACACTTCTTGCACATTCATTATTAAGATGTGTTCAGTCTGAATAACTGTCTTCACTTGTCACACCCCAAGAAAGGGAAGGGGATTCACCCTATTGATAATGTGTGACATCTGCATGTTTTCTTCAACCTTGTTTCTTATTACTTCTTGGAAAATATTTACCCCTAAAAAGCACATGTTTCCTTTCAAATGCATACTAGATGTTGTCTGGATTAAATGGCACATGGGCTATCAGAAACATATGATCTCTCACTCTGTCTATTAGGTGATAAAATTTGCCTATTTCAAATGTTTACTTAAGAAACCTTTTGGCTTGCTCTTACAGCTACCTTCTTGCTCTCTATAGCTAGGGTATTTTGTCCTTAGGAATGTGTCTTTATCTTACTTCTTAAAATATCAGGACACCACAGATATGAGAGGTAGCATGCAGAATTAATGAGAATCTCCCACTGCAAGCTCAGGACATTCAGGATATGAGGTTTTAATTCATTTAATCTATTCAATGACATTTGAAAATATGTATTAGCATCACTTTACAAGTGAGAGAGGAAAAAAGTCCAATGACTTGACAGCTCAAGGTACATTGCAAATGGCTGAGCAGGAATTTTAATTGGGTATGACTGCCTCTCATAACCCAAAATCCACATGTTGTTCCCTGTTGTCACTGGGATGGAAGATAACTGTTTTCTGATTTCTAATATCAGTGATGAGTAAACAGAGTCAAACAGAAATGAAGTTAATTGTCCATGGTCAGGCAGTCCATCGCTGACTCTATCAGGGTTTGAAACTATGCTTAGGCACTTTACCCTCCTTCTATAATTTATAATCATGATGCAATTCAGATAAAATAAAGTTTTCCTGGGTGGAGCTAAAATCCTTTATAGAAAATCTAATGCCATATTTGCATTTGACCACAGTACATACAATCTGTGGAAGAATCATTAAATATCTATTTTCAAGTTGGGCTAAAAACAGAAAGTTAAGATGTCAATTACATTTAGTTTTAGTACCGTGCAGAGGCTTGGTCTAAAGAGCTTTCAAACAGGAAGTCACATTTTCATATCTTCTGTCATTAAGATGGAAAGAATTATGAAAAATGGTATATGTAAAAATATGTACATATTTTATGATATTTTGCATTTTTCATTTGGGTGTCAATGTCTATACTGAGGCTCTCCTTGCTTCATAAGAACAAGTTCATCAATACATTTTACTTGCTGACTCACTAGTTAATTCAATTCACACTGTCTTGCCTGGTACAGTGAGACTTGAATCTCAATAATTTAGTTAGATATGTTTGTTTTGTCACGTACAGCCTTTCACCAACCTTTACAGTGCTATGTCAGTTTCACATTTTATAGTCCAGTATAGGAACTGGTAGCCTTTTATTCGTGGACATATACTGGTATGTTGGAGAAACATTCAGATCAAATATACTTTTTAAAATACCCACCCACATAGATCAGTTATCTAAGATTGAGAACTATTTAATCACATTTGCCTAAATGCAGACCTCTTTATATTTTCTCATAATTCTATGAATCCCACTTCGTTGAGGGATTATCTCTTGTCTCCTAGTAATTGGCAAGCAATTGTGAGAAATTTACCTATGATTGCAAATAAGTTCACTGTTTTGACTGAGATGATTTATTGTTATTATTATTAATATTACTAATTTGTATTTTTTTCTGAATTGGTAGGCTACTTCAGGTAACTTCTCAGGCTGACGTTAAGCCATTCTAACAACAACCGCATAGAAGAAAACCACAGAAAGACAAATGTTTGGAAAAGCTTTCACGTCCCTGGATCCAATCTGATGACATCATATGGGACAAACCAAATAAACTTAATGATTCAAATGACAGGCAACCAGTAAATATCAAGGGAAGTGGTGGTGTTACAGGGATGTCGGTAAGAGAGCCCATTATTCTAAGCATTGTAGCGCAGTGTTAGATACCTGGCACTCACGAGTCATATAGTACCAGAGACTCACAAGTACCAGAAAGCAATAAACATAGACATTCTGCTGCTAAATATCAGCAGTATTTATAAGAAATATAATACTGGAAATGACGTTTTTTTCTTATTGCAGCAAAAGTGACAAACTATGGAATGTTGAATATATTGGATGGTGAGATAAATTGGTAGTTGAGACTCTACGCTAGAGAAAGAAGAGAGCAAGAGAGCATGCCACCAAAACACAACTGAGTAGAATTTTCAGCTCAGCATGTATACTTCCTAGGGATGGTTTTAACAATTAATATCATGGTTTTATGACACAAGTGATACTTGTCACTATAAAATGATGGGGGCTTATGTCTTTCAGAGACTTGATGGCACGCACTTTGATATTTCCTGAGTTTCTTTCCAACTTTGAGTCAATAAAGTAAAGCTCTGTTTTTAGGCAATTTTAACGAATATATGTTAGTTAGAATGAGATATACTTAACTAACTAATATTTGTTTTTAATTCTCCTGGAAATTATAACATTCCAATCATTTACTTTAGTTGGTTATTTAATAAAGCCATGGTAGTTCCCAGTACAACATTATCAACATAGATATCAAACAAAAGAAGGCATGTGGGGTTTTGAGTATTAACCACGCGACTAATTAAATTATATTGAACTCATTGACTGAGATTTCATTTTATTATGAGCATTTATGTTGACATTTTATTAACTAAGATTATTAGCTTGTGAATTGAGTCTATCTGCCTTGATCTTTACTGTCATTTTTACTATGGGGATTCTTATATGGGGAACAAGATAAGATTTGGTAGTCAGCAAAGACATACTGTAAAACTGTACACTAAAATCATTACTAACTAAGACTGTCATCTAAGTACAACCACACAGTGGGAGTAGGTAGTCTTTAGTCTGAAACAAATGAATAAACATGTTTTCTCTTGACATTGACTTTACTGTTCTACTTGATATGTGATATTAATATCAACTAATTGAAAGATACATAAACATTTGTAATACTCCTGGTTTTAGTGATTTGCAATGTGTAGATTAGACAATAATATCTATTGCATAAAAATATGTTTAAATAGAGAGTCATCAAGAGGTTTTCGTGGTAAATGTCATACCTGTTGTCACAACTAAGGACACAAGTTTTATCCCTGCCCTAAGACATACAAGTTGGAAGGAGAGAACTGAATAGCACAAGTTTTATCCTGACCTCCATATCTGCACAGTGATACAAACACACACACATACACACACACACACACACACACACACACACACACACACACACATGCACAATCCAGTCTTTCTCCAATTCACCAACCCTAAATTAGAAGAAAAAGTTTCTTCAAAGAATTTAAAAGTTAGCCTGTGAGAAGAGCCTAGATTCTGGAGTCCCATCAAAAAAATGATGCTATCACCTGCAACTCCAGATCTGGAAGGCTGAGTCAGGCAGATGGTACATTTGAAATAAACCTGTACTTATCAGTATGAAGATGTGACTAAAAAGAAAAAATAAAGAACGAAGGAAAGAAAGAAAGGAAGGAAGAAGTAAAGAAGAAATAAAGAAAAAGAAGGAGAAAAACAGAAAAAGAACATGGACATAATTTTTTGTTTGTTTGTTTGTTTGTTTTTTAGTTTTCTCTCCCAGGCAATGAGACACTTTTCACTGGTGGTACTGCCTTGTAGGCCCCAGTGTATGAGGAGGCTCTTGGCCCTCATATGAATTCTGAACTGGGGCGAGGGACTGCTATGTAGGGACACTCCACTCAAGAGGATGGGTTAGGGGGTACAGGGTGGGAGGACGGGACTGGGAAGAGGAGAAAGAGGACAATATGATGGAGATGTAACCTGAAGCAACAAATAAATAAATTTATTTATTTAAAAAAAGAAAAGAAAGAGTAGGTAACTCAAAGCAAACATTATTAAGACTGCTCAAGGAATACTATAATAAAATTCAAAGAAACATCATATACATAAAACAATTATTAGTAATAGCACCACAGGAAAGACTCACGTGATACATGATCAAATATGTATTTCATGGCAAACCTTCAATTCTTCTGTCTCCTTCTTCTGAGAAGAAGGCTCTGGTAGAAAAGCTTACTAACCTAGGGAATTTGTGCATTTCAGTCTCCACATAGAAGCTTTCCTAGATTAACATTATGAAATGAGTAATTTCATCTAGGTAGGGACTTTTAAGGACAATAATAAATTAAATTAATAATAAATTTGCTCTAAGTTTGTAAATATTAATACTTTTAAGACTAATTTCTACTGACACAAAGTAAATATTTCAAGAAATGATACTACTAAATTCATGATTGTAACTTAAGACTGAGAAGGTTGGCATGGGAGAACTATTGCAGTTTGAGGCCAGGCAGAGGTATATATTATATACCAAGCCAGGGGTCATAGAATGAGGTAATAACTCAAAACAGAGAAAAGGAAAAATAAAGATATGACAACTGACTGAGTGTAACATTCTCATATAAATGTTACTGAAAATACTTTCTAAAGATAGCAATAACAAAAATTTTAAATATATATTTTTGTTTGTTTGAGGCATGATTGTCCTGGAATTAGCTGTGTAGACCAGGATGGCCTTAACTCACAGAATATGCTTGATTCTGCCTTCTCAGTGTTGGGCCTAAAAGAGTTTGCACTATGGTGGCTAATGTTATCTTCTTAATTAAACAAAACACAGTGTGTGTAAGCCACACTAATAAGTTTGTGCTGAGAAAACACAATGTGAACTACAGCAAAACTAGACAGGGCCTGAGTAGGTCATTGCTTGTGTAAAGCAGGAGCCAAGAACAAGATGTAAGAATGAATTTGAAGTTCTGAACTAGGAATGTGGAGCCAAGTATTCTGCAGAGCAAGCTAGCTTGCTAGATTAGCAAAAGCAGCAAACTCCTATTCAACTGGTCGACCTTGTCTCAATACACATGATGGAGAGCAATCAAGAAAGAAACCTAATATCAAACTCTGGTGCCTACACTATGGGAACACATATGTGTACCTGCACACGTATGTGAATCCCACATATGCAAACATGTCTCCATGTATACACATAGCCACAGAAAAAAAGAGTTCTTTAAGCATCTACACACGGGTCAGCACTGTTAATATACAATTTACAGTGACTAACAATAACTCTCAAGACTTTCAAAAGATGTGTCTTGGGCCTCATTTTACAAGTGGGAACTGTATCAAATAATGTAAAATTTTTGTCAGATGCCTTGAAAATGGCCAGAGCATAATTTTGATTGAGTTTTGTATTTATTTTTTCAGAAAATCCATGAAATGCAACAATAGTATAAAATGTATGTGCAACTTTGACACAAAGAAAGACACAAAATCTGTGATTTGTTTCAAGTCAGGGCTCATCACACGGATTTTGAACTATTCAGTATGCACTATGTATTAACTATATTCCTTGATGTTATTCCCTTAAATAAGTTCTTATACCCTTTGCAACATAATCAATGCCATTAATTTGTTTAGAAAACTTCATAACATGAAAGATGGATTTCTTGTGGGCTGATCTAAGATGTCAGATGATTTTTGGTGGTGGCATCCAGAGAATGAGGTTCCTGGGTGACCAGAGCCCATGTGAAAGCCTGGCATTATTGTCTTTCTCAGCAAATTTTATATAATAGTGATATCAATTTAGCAGCTGAGATTTCTTCCCTCTAGAGGAAAGTTTAAAATAACTTGTGCTTTGCAATTAAGTAGGATTTTTATTATTAGAATAACTCAGAATCATCCAAAAGTGAATTTTGTCTTAAGTTCTATTAAAATATGCAATAATGATGATTTTAAAATAATACTTAAGTTGTCCCATGATTGTAGCATCTAATTTCAATAGTTACTCTGTGTCCTTTAACAATATAATATAACATAATACAGGCTGATTTATTAAACAAATGAGAAATGAAAAGCAGGCTATGCAAAAGTTCTACTGAAACGCAGCTTATTAAGAAGCCATTTGGGGTAGCCTGTTAAAATATTTAAGCCTTTAATTACAAATCATTTCTCTTAGCTTTATGGGTAGCATAAAGTATTAGCTAAGTGGAGTTCTGCAAAGCCACAAACAGAGGGAACCACAGATAACTAAGAAATAAGGAGAAAAATAAAAGCAAATTACCATTGTTTGTCTCTTTTATTTTAGACCCATTTTGGAACACTGGATCACAACTACCTGGTATCTGAAAGCAAATGTGGACTACAATGTCAACTATTTTTTTAACCACTTGTTTAGTAATAATAATAATTCAGTAATTAGCCTTGTTATCTATTTTTATTAAAAATCAAGAAGCAAAGAAAAAATAGAAGGGGAGGGTAAAATAACAGTAATGGTGTCTGCCTGAGATTCCATCTCACACCTGCCAGAATGGCTAAGATCAAAAGATCATATGACAGCACATGCTGGCGAGGGTGTGGAGGAAGGGGAATTCTCATCCATTGCTGGTGGGAGTGCAGGCTTGTGAGAGGTCAGTCTGGGGATATCTTAGAGAACTTGGAATAGCTCCCCCTCAGGACCCAGCCATACCACTTCTGGGTATACATGCAAATGATTCCTTACTGAATCACAAGGAAGTTTCCTCATCTATGTTCACAGCAGCCTTATTTATAATAGCTAGAAACTGGAAAAAAATCCAGATGTCTCTCAACCGAAGAATGGATTTAAAAAGTGTGGTACATCTACACAACAGAATACTACTCAGCTATTAGAAACAATGAAATCATTCAATTTGCAGCCAAATGCATAGAACTAGAGAAGCTCATCCTGAGTGAGCTAACCCAGACCCAGAAGTATGCACATGGCATCTAATCATTTATAGTTGGATTGTAGCCATATAGTACAGGATAACTATACTACAACGAATGCACCAAAGGGAACATGAACATAGACTTTTTTTCTTGTCAGTGATACACTTTGCCCTAGTGGTGCTGCCTTATATGCCCCCAGAGTATAAAGAGACTCTTGGCCCTCATATGACTGCTGAACTGGGGCGGGGGACTGTTATGTAGGGACACTCCACTCCAGAGGAGTGGGATTGAAGGGATAGAGGATAGAGGGCAGGAGGGTGTGACTGGGAAGGGGTGAAAAGAGGACACTGATGGAAATGTAACCTGAAATAATAAATAAATAAAACAGTAATGGTGTCTGAAAAACTCTTATGAAATCATACCTTTAATGATTTAGCCTCAAATTCAGAATATGTATAAGCCTGTGTACAAGGTATATATTTATACCTTAGATGAAAATTTTCCACATGTGCCTAGAATGCTTACCTCAAAAAGCCAAAGACCATTGATCAAAACCCTGACACCAGTGTTAAGATACTCTCAGAACATTACAGGGTATTGTTATTGGTCTCGGTTGCCTCCCAGATGTGAAAGGTGGGAAAAAGGTATGCAAGTTCAAAATGAAAATTCTGTTGATTAGTGCTCTTAGGCCTATTTCTAAGAAAAACATATATAACACAGAGACATAAATAACCAATCTGGGCCTCAAAACAGTTGCAGTGGATCTAAGAAGACACCTCAAGTTGATAAACTTGTAAACAAGTATACAACTCTAACAGACATTTTTGGCAAAGAGTTACATTTACAGTAGTCCTTGTTTTCTCCAATAAAGAACCGCCTCTCTTAACTTTTTTACTATGTGTTGATATTGACTCTGAGAAAAACTAGTTAATGAATGTTTTGTGAATCTAATATCTGGTCAATCCAAAGTACTTTCTATTTTTTCAAATTCTCATTTTCTCTTTTGCTCTCAAACTCATTATTTTATTCTTTATATTCCCAGAGTTGCATTTGACATCTATTAACCCATGTCCCTGTGCAAGAATACTTTTTGGACATTGAGTGTAACTGACACGAGGGTGTTTGCTTCTCCTTGATATCAAATGCAGATTTAAATTTTTTCAATTATTTCTTTTCTGCAGAGTTAATCCACCCTCCCATATTTGGGTTCAAAGGGGAAGACAAAACATCAATCTTGTTACTGTCTAGTATGCACAATGATTTTGAATGATTATACTTTAAAAAATTGATAGTATGTTAATGTGCAGTCTTTTATCTACTCATCTTAAATTCTCGTCTTTTTTCACAGCAGTCAGAAATGATCACCATCAATGTTTGGTGCAAAGCTTCTTAGTAGATATCTTTGTAGGATATAAGTCTGGCTGAAAAATGATAAAACAGACATATAACCAAATCAGTTATTCAAACAAATGAAAACAATAGAAGAGTAGATGAAATTCATGGAAGATATTCAGAAGAACACAATGTACAGTTGCTCCTAAATGCCAGGAAGTACAGAGTTAAGATAATATGTAGAAAGAAATGTAGAGCAGAGGACAGCACACAAATAATGGTGTCTATAGTTGAAGAAGTTGTATATATTCAGAGAAGAGTAATAGTCGTAAAATTACTAGCTTTGAGGGTTTCCTTAGAAAAGACAAGTAGGCAGTCTGAGTTCCTACAGCTGTTGTTACATCATGCAAATGAACTAGATAGACTTCTTGCTAAATATATAGAAACTCTTGAAAGGTATTAACTGAGGGAATGGCATTGTAACACTAATACTTCAGTCTCAGTTGACATACTTCAGTAAGAAGAAAGGCACATCTGACAGAGGGTTATTATCCATAAATTACAAAGAGCTCAACTCAAGAAATTAAACACCAAGAAACCAAAAAATCCATTCAAAAACTGGGAAACAGAGCTAAACAGAGAATTCACAAAGGGGAATTTCTAATGGCAGAGAGACAATTGAAGAAATGCTCAACGTCCTTAATCATTAGAGAAATACAACCCAAAAAGACTCTGAGATTCCCTCTCAAACCTGTCAGATGGCTAAGATCAAAATCTCAAATGACAGCACATGCTGGTGAGGTTATGGAGAAAGGGGTACACTCCTCCATTACTGGTGGAAGTGCAAGCTTATACAACCACTATGGTAATCAGTCTGGCGATATCTTAGAAAACCTGGAATATTTCTCCTGAAGCAAATTTGGTTTTTGACAATATATAAAGTGTTATCTTTCAATCTGGTTTAAAGAAGAAATTATTTTGTTATTTTGGAGCTAAACCAGCTTTAGTGTATATATTTTGAGGTCTCGAAGGACAATTTGTTTGTGTTGTGTGGGCCTTTTGTAAGTAGCTTTTAAACTTAGGTCCTTCCAAATCCTATGTGTGTGTCTCTGCATTCTAATTATTGGGATCCGAGACCTGTGGTTCCCATCTGAGGGGATTAAAGATGTGTTCCACCACTCCTGGATCGAAGTTTTTCTTTATTTAGAGATTGTTTTGTATCAGGCTGACCTTGAGCTCTGAGATCTGCCTGTTTTTGTCTCTAGTGTGTTGGGGTTAAGGGTGTACTCTTCTTGAATGATGGGATTAAGGGTGTGTACCCTCACCACCCTTTTCTGTGTAACTCTAGAATTTATAAGTCCACTAACTCTATGGTGCTCCTCCCGTCTCTGCTGAAGTTAAAGGCATGGGTTAACACAACATTTCTCCTGTATTTTATCTTAGCTCTACGTTTTTTTGACACTTGGAGGTTCATAAAACCAGGTTGAACGGCTGTGTCCTTTATTTTATTTACAGTGTTTTAACGTTGTTACCTGTTTTTTTTTTAATTAGTAAATTTATTTGTTTGTTGCTACAGGTTACATCCTTGACATATTGTCCTCTTTTCCTGCTTCCCAGCCCCACCCTCCCATGCTCTACTCCCTGACCCTTCCATCTTGATCCTCTGGGGTGGAGTGTCCCTGCATACCAGTCTCTCACCACAGATCAGGAGTCATATGAGGGCTGAGGGCCTCTTCATACACCGGGGGTCTATGAGGCAGTACTGCCAGTGAAAGGTGTCTCCTTGCTACGGGGAGGAAACTAAAAAAAAAAAACCAACAGACACACAAACCCACAAAAACAAAGAACAACAACAAAAAAAGAGAGGAAAAAGAAAGAGAAAAAAAGAGGGAAAGGAAAAAGAAAAAGAAATGAAAAGAAAAAAGAAATTTATGTCCATGTTCCTTTTGGTGTGTTGGTTGTAGTACAGATATCCTGTACCATATAGCTAAAATCCTACTATAAGTGAATAGATGCCATGTGCATCCTTCTGAGTCTGGGTTAGCTCACTCAGGATGAGCTTCTCTAGATCCATCCATTTGGTTGCAAATTGCATGATTTCATTGTTTCTGATAGCTGAGTAATATTCCATTGTATAGATGTACCACAATTTTTTAATCCATTCTTCAGTTGAGGGACATCTGGGTTGTTTCCAGTTTCTAGCTATTACAAATAAGGCTGCTATGAACATAGATGAGGAGACTTCCCTATGTCTCCTTGAGGTGTCCTTTGGTTGTATACCCAGAAGTGGTATGGCTGGGTGCTGAGGCAAAATTATTCCAAGGTTTCTAAGATATCTCCAGACAGACCTCCATAGTGGTTGCACAAGTCTGCACTCCCACCAGCAATGGAGGAGGGTTCCCCTTTCTCCACACCCTCGCCAGCATGTGCTATCATTTGAGCTCTTTATCTTAGCCATTCTGACAGGTGTGAGATGGAATCTCAGGGTCATCTTGAGTTGCATTTCTCTGATGATTAAGGATGTTGAGCATTTCTTCAGGTGACTCTCAGCCATTAGGGATTCCTCCTTTGTGAATTCTCTATTTAGCTTCGTCTCCCATTTTTTGATTGGATTATTTGGTTTCTTGGCATTTAGTTTCTTGAGTTCTTTGTAGATTTTAGATAATAGCCCTCTATCAGATGTGGGGTTGGTGAAGATTTTCTCCCAGTCTGTAAGCTGCCGTTTTGTTCGAATGACAGTGTCTTTTGCCTTACAGAAGCTTTTCAGTTTCATGAGGTCCCATTTATTGATTGTTGATCTCAGGTCCTGAGCTGTTGGTGTTCTGTTCAGGAAGTTGTCACCTGTGCCAATGAGTTCGAGGGTTTCTCCTACTTTTTCTTCTAGTATCTGTAGTGTGGCTGGCCTTATGTTAAGGTCTTTGATCCACTTGGAATTAAGTTTTGTACAAGGTGATAGATATGGGTCTAATTTCATTCTTTTACAAGTGGACATCCAGTTGGACCAGCACCATTTGTTGAAGATGCTGTCCTTCTTCCATTGTGCAGTTTTGGCTTCTTTGTCAAAGATTAGTTGGCCATAGGTGTGTGGGTCCATGTTTGGGTCTTCAATTCGATTCCATTGATCCACTGGTCTGTTTCTATACCAGTACCATGCTGTTTTTATTATTATTGCTCTGTAGTACAGCTTGAAATCTGGGATGGTGATACCTCCAGATGTTTTTTTATTGTACAGGATTGATTTAGCTATTCTGGGCTTTTTGTTGTTCCATATGAAGTTGAGTATAGCTTTTTCCAAGTCTATAAAGAATTGTGTTGGTATTTTTTTTTAATAATTTATTTTTTATTTCTTCAAGCTACATCTCAATCACAATCCCCTCCCTACTCCCCCCTCCAGTCCCACCCTTCCACCCTCCTCCCCCTCAGCCCCCCCATCCTCTTCCCTTCTTTTTTTTTTTTTTTTAGTTTAAGGTATTTATTTTTCCCCCCAACAGCTCTCCCTTTCAGTCCACATAATGGTTCTTTTTCTTATAACTATAAATACAATACAAAACAACAGAAATAAATAGGCCACGATTATAAGAGTTATATGGCTTAGCATACATTCCCAATGTCCAGTCCATATGTATTTGGCACCTGACTTTAACATTCTACTATCTAAGCATCTCCATGAGTTTAAAGTTCTATATCTAACTCAGCTTTCATACTAACTTGCCTCATAATTTTAAAAATATCTTCTTAGATCCAGAACACCCTCTTGATATCTAAACAACTCAAAATTTAACTATGACACTCTAGGTATCTATTCTTCAACCACCTCAGAGACCTGAGAGGGATAAATATATCTGATTATATAGGAAGTGCAGGGCCTGCAGCTTCCAAAACTAAAAAATGACATACCAGTGGCTGCCTGGACAGTTCCCATTTTCTCTCCATACATTACAGCATCAATCTTCAGCCATTTGGCCCCATTTCTCTGACAGACATTGGTTGTAGAACAGGAATTAAGAAGGACTTACCTACCCTGTCTTGGCAGAGCTAGGCTGTCGACTTACCTGCTTCCAAGTTTTGTCCTTTTTGGACAGAAGTCTGTCTACAGTGGAAGCAAGTGGTTTTTCTTGCCAAGAGAATGGCTTACCACCAATTTAATCATCTCCCACTGGAGATTCTTCGATGCTCATCTTCTACTTTGAGTAATATAGGGGGTGCTGTCAGGAGCTGACATGTCTCGATATCAAAAAATCTTAAGTTAAGAAAACATCTTTGAATGCCATATTCTGCAGATCTCTTGAGGTTTTTGAAGATGCCCTATCTATCTCTTATATTTAGATAAGCAAATATTGCTTGTCTCTTAGCAACTTGATTTCTGAGTAGCTAGAAAATAACTGTGATAGACTGTCATAGTAACTAACAAAATGACACGTTTTCATGACTATTAGTTTCTGTTTCTTAATTATCCTAAACAGTTTATGTCAGTTGGTAGCGAGAGGTCAAAACTTGACATTTCATTTTTAAGTATTACTACAACAATACCTTTAAGAAGCGTTACCCTTAATTTTGTATCAATATACAAAGATCAATACCAATGTGGCCAAATATAATCTTAATTTTGTATCAATATACAAAGATCAGTACCGATGTAGCCCAATACAATCTTAATTTTACATTAATATACTAGGGTCAATACCATTGTGGCCAAATATAATCTTAATTTTGTATCAATATACAAAGATCAATACCGATGTAGCCCTATACAATCTTAAATTTGCATTAATATACAATGATCAATACCAATTTATCCAAATATAATATTAATTTTGTATCAGTATACAAAGGTATAAAGCTATATTCAATAATCTGTCCTTTTTTCTTGTTCTTTCCTATACTATGTCTATGTCCCATTTTTCTCAAGTCTGTTCACTCCTATATAGGAGAGAAAGGAGGATACAGAAAAGCAAAAGAGAGAAGTCCCAGGGTCTAACCTCCAAAACATATTTAGCATAGACCATTTAACAGCTTGTAGTCTTTTCCCCTAAATAACAAAATTTCTATTATCTATCAAATAACCAAAGAGGGGGGAACACCCTCCCCACCTTCTGGGGATGGTACGTTGTTCTCTTAAAATGACTTCCTGCTGATTTGGGACGTAGTAAACCTGTTTGGGGCCCAAATAAGAATGGAAAAATGGTTAAAAATGTTAATAGAATCATTTGATGTTCAGTCCCTTTGTGCTCAGCTATTTAGATGTCCTACGAAGTTCATAGACAGAAGCTGATCTTCAGAACTTCACTGAAGATCTGGCTGGAGTAGTCTGTGGAGCTGAACGATCTTAGCGATTTTGAGTTGTTGTGGTTATAGACTTTTGAGGAAACTGCTATTGAAGAAGTCTGCAAGGCTGGATCATCTGGGCCACTCGTCTTCTTTGGTGTCTGATCTGTTTTCTGCTGAGGTTTCCGTTGTCCAGTTGTCCCTGGATTCCTTGAATGGATGCTTTAAATCTCCTGGAAAGATAAGAACAGAGCCCTGCCCTAATCCTAACTCTGGGACAATTACCTTTTTTTGGGGGGGTCAGGTAATATTTTTCCTGGAGCAAATTTTGTTTTTTGATAATATATAAAGTATTACCTTTCAATCTGGATTAAAGAAGAAATTATTTTGATATTTTGGAGCTAAACAAACCTTTAGTGTATATATTTTGAGATCTCAAAGGACAATTTGTTTGAATTGCAGCCTGCCTTTTGTAAGTAGCTTTTAAACTTAAATCTTTCCAAATCCTATGTGCCTGTCTCTGCATTCTAAATTTTGGGATCAAAGACATGTGGTTTCAAACTGATGGGATTAAAGATGTGCTCCTCCACCCCTGGATCAAAGTTTTTCTCTGTTTAGAGCTTGTTTTGTATCAGGTGGCCTTGAGCTCTGAGATCTGCCTGTTTCTGTCTCTAGTGTGTTGGGATTAAGGGTGTATTCTTCCCCAATGATGTGACTAAGGGTGTGCACCATCACCACCCTGTTTCTTGTAACTCTAGAATTTATAAGACAACTAACTCTATAGTGATCCTCCTGTCTCTGCTGGAGGTAAAGGCATGGGCTAACACCATGCATTATTTTACCTTAGCTCTAAGTTTTTTCAACTCTTGGAGGTTTGTAAAACCAGGTTGAACAGCTGTCACCTTTAATTTATTTACAGTGTTTTAAACTTGTGTTGGTATTTTGATAGGAATTGCATTGAATCTATATTTTGCTTTTGGTAGGATGGCCATTTTTATTATGTTGATCCTACCTATCCATGAGCATGGGAGATCTTTCCATCTTCTATAGGCCTCTTCCATTTCTTTCTTCAGGGGCTTGAAGTTCTTGTTATATAGGTCCTTTACTTGCTTGGTTAGAGCTACCCCCAGGTATTTTATATTGTTTGTGGCTATTGTGAAGGGGGTTGTTTCCCTTATTTTTTTTTCAGTATGCTTGTTTGTTGTATAAAGAAGGGCTTCTGATTTTTTTGAGTTAATTTTGTATCCAGCCACCTTGCTGAAGTTGTTTATCAGCTGTAAGTGTTCTTTGGTGGAGTTTTTGGGTCGCTTATGTATACTAACATATCATCTGCAAATAGGGATAATTTGACTTCTTCATTTCCAATGTTTATCTCTTTGATTTCCTTTAGTTGTCTTATTGCTCTAGCAAGAACTTCAAGTACTATATTGAAGAGATATGGGCCACAATGGTATTGACCCTTGTATATGGACACAATATTAAGATTGTATTGGGCCGCATAGGCATTGGTCTTTGTATATTGATACAAAATTAAGAGTATATTTAGCCACATTTGAATAGATCTTTGTATATTGATACAAAATTTAAGGTAACGCTTCCTAATGGTATCGTACCTAGAGATACTTAAAAATGAAATGTGAAGCTCTGGCCTCTTGATACCAACCGTCTTAAACTGTTTATGATAGTTAAGAAAAACAAACTCCTAGTCATGCATGCATGTCACCTTGTTAGCTACTAAGACAGTCTATCACAGATATTGTCTAAGCTACTCAGTAATCAAGTTGTTAAGAGACAAGCAACATTTGCTTATCTAAATACAAGAGATAGATAGGGCATCTTCAAAAACCCCAAGAGATCTGCAGAATATGGCATTCAAAAATGTGGTCTTAAATTAAGATTTTTTTTTTATATCATGACATATCAGCTCCTGACAGCACCCCCTATTCTACTCCAAGTAGAAGAAAAGCATCGAAGAATCTCCAGTGTGAGATGGTTGAATTAGTGGCAAGCCTATCTCTTGGCATGTAAAAACTCCTTGCTTCAACTGCAGACAGACTGCTGTCCAAAAAGGACAAAACTTGGTAGCAGGGAAGTCGACAGCCTAGTTCTGCCAAGACAGGGTAGGTTAGTCCTTCACAATCCCTGCTCTACAATAAATGTCTGTCAGAGAAACAGGACCAAAAGGCTGAAGACTGATGCTGGAATGTATGGAGAGAAAATGGGAACTGTCCAGGTAGTCACTGGTTTGTCATTTCTTAGTATTGGAAGCTGCAGGCCCTGCACTTCCTATACAATCAGATATATTTATCCTTCTCAGCTCTCTGAGGTGGTTGAAGAATAGACAGCTTGAGCCTCATAGCTAAATTTTGAGTTGTGTAGGAATCAAGAGGGCGTTCTAGATCTAAGAAGATGGTTATAATAGTGATGCAAGTTAGTATGAAAACTAAGTCAGTTATAGAATTTTAAACTCATGGAGATGGTTAGAAGGTAGAAGGTTAAAGTCAGGGGCCAAATATGTATGAACTGGACATTGGGAAGGTATACTGGGCCATTTAACTCTCATAAATGTGGCATATTTAATTCTGCTGTTTTGTATAGAATTTACTGTTATAAGAGAAAGAACCATTTGTTGGAATGAAAAGAGAAGCTTTTGGGGGGGAAGATGGTGGAAGGGTGGGACAGGAAGGGGGAATAGGGAAGGGTTTGCAACTGAGATGTAACTTGAAAAAAAATAAAGTACTTATAAAAAAAATAAAAATAAAAATAATTTGTTTTTAATGAAAAAAAAAAAAAAAGAAAAGAAAACCTGGAATAGCTCTGCCTCAAGACCCAGCCATACCACTTCTGGATTTAAATCCAAATGATTCCTCACCACATCATGAGGAATTTCCCTCATCCATATTCATAGCAGCCTTATTTGTAATAGCTATAAACTGGAAACAACCCGATGTCCCTCAAC
This sequence comes from Lophiomys imhausi, assembly GCA_907164525.1. Classification (NCBI taxonomy): domain Eukaryota; kingdom Metazoa; phylum Chordata; class Mammalia; order Rodentia; family Muridae; genus Lophiomys; species Lophiomys imhausi. The sequence goes on along the minus strand of CAJQZJ010001511.1, from coordinate 2,213,023 downwards.
CTTTTAATGAACAAAAAATATTAGTACATTTACACAATGGAATATCAGAAACAAAGTGATCATATAATTTGTAACCAAATGGATGGAAGTGGAAAAGCTCATCCTGAGTGATCTAATCCAACCCAGAAAGATATATATGATTGGATTTTAGCCTTATCCTACAGAATAACTATCCTATAATCAACATACCAAAAGGTAACATGAACATAGACTTTTTTTTCCTGTCAATGAGACACTTTTTCCTAGTGGTGCTGCCTTGTAGGTCCCCAGTGTATGAGGAGCCCTTGGCCCTCATATGACTGCTGAACTGGGGCAGAGGGCTGATATGTAGGGACACTCCACTCCAGAGGAGTGGGAGAGGTGGGAGAGGGTCAGAGAGTGGGACTGTGAGGGGCAGAAAGAGGACACTGTGATGGAGATGTAACTTGAAGTAAGTAATAAACATTAAAAAAATAAATAAATAAAAGAATTGAGACCAGAAGAATGGCAGGTAGATAGGAGCTAAGAACACTCCAAAAAGATATAATTAGGAAAGATGGGGTTTTAAATAAGGGCTACCACACTAAGGGTTAAAAAAAAAAAGGAGAAAAGGAGCAAGAGAGTCCTACTTAAAATGAATAAGAAGATAAAATGGACAGTTTGTGGTAAACAGGGGCCCAATGACGGGAAATTAGTCAATTGGATCACAGTGTTAATGAGCATCAGGGCCGCTACTAGAACCAAGTGACTCCTTCCCAGTTAAGGAAGCATTTTTGCTTTACCTCTCCCAGTCTATACTTTGACCATGAAAATAATTAAATTTAAAATGAATTGCTTATTTATAGAAAGGTGCTATATTTAAGAGACCCCATTTTTCCTCATTATCCAAGGCAAGTAAATGCAGGTGTTTGAGTCAAATAGAATCTGATGTTAACAACTCCTTCAATGCCTGAAGTACTTGAAGGCAAATCAACATTGGCTGCCCTTGACTTAACCTTAGAGGAGATAATATCACTTCCCTTTACCTATGAACAAGGTGGTGATAGATTTCCTGTCTCATATTCCCTGGATGACTTTATTTTAATGCAAATCAACACCAGGTCAATAGGTTGCTGAGAGTGAACCATCTATCAACAACTCAAGCTCTATCACTATGCAGAGTTTAGGGGAGTGGAAATAAGTTAGAAGAAACAAAGTTTCTTTATGAAGTTCAATCTGGATAGAATGATTATGTCAAGCTTCATCAAGGCTGAAAGGATCAAACAGACATGGCGATGCTGGTGTAAGAAGGCAAAAAATGAGAAAATAAGACATTGGGGGTTGCTAATATTTATGTGTCTTGCATGAAAATTCTTTACTGACTTTATGCAATATTTGATTCGTGATGTTTATTTATTTGTTTAATTCTCTTCTTAAAAATCATAACATGTAGAGGGTGGAAAGATGGCTCAGTGCTTTAAACCAATTGATCGTCTTGCAGAGAACCAAGGCTCTATTCCCAGTAACCATATGGTAGCTCACGACTACCTGCAACTCCAATTCCATGGAATCCAAAACCCTCTTTTGACCTCTATGGGCTCCACACATGCACATGGTATACATACAAACATACATACATACATACATACATACATACATACATACATACATACATGTTGACAAAACACAGAAATTGTTATCAAACAGCCTATATAATTTAGCATGTACAGCATAATCATGTATATAAAATCACTTTTACAGATTTATATTTTATTAACAGTTATTGATTAATACAAGCTATATCTTGATCATAGCCCCCTTTCTCCTCCCCTCCTGGTCCTACCCTCTCCCTCTCCCACCTATTCTCCTCTGGTGTGTGGGGCCTCCACATTTTTAACTGACTTTTTCTCAGATTTTTGTGCAAATCTGTCACTCTGTTCTTAGAAGAGAGTAACTAAAATAATTCTTTTAAATGTTTATTTATTACTTCAAGTTACATCTCAATCACAGTCCTCTCCCTCCACCCCTCATGGTCCCACCCTCCCATCCTCTCCCCCTTCACCTATCTATCCTACTCCTCTGGTGTGGGGTGTCTCTACATATCTGCCTCCCCCTCAGTTCATCAGTCTTATGATGACTAAGAGCCTCCTCTTGCACTGAGGGCCTACATGGTACCTCCACTAGGGCAAACTGTCCCACTAACAGGTAACAAAGTCTGTGTTCCTGTTCCTATTGGACTGTTGGTTGTAGGGCCTTTACTATATGGCTAAAATCCAGTTATAAGTGAATACACACCATGTGCATCTTTCTGGCTCTGTGTTAGCTCACTCAGGATGAGCTTTTCTACTTCCATCCATTTGGCTGCTAATTGCATGATTTCCTTGTTGCTGATAGCTGAATAGTATTCCATTGTGTAAATGTACTACAGTTATTTTATGCATTCTTTGGTTGAGGGACACCTGGGTTGTTTCCAGTTTCTAGCTATTACAAATAAAGCTACTATGAACATAGTTGAGGAAATATTCTGTGGTTTGGTGAGGAATCGTTTGAATAAATACCAGGAGTGGTATGGCTGATTCTTGAGGTAGGGGTATTTCAAGTTTTCTAAGATAACGCCATTTCCATAGTGGTTGCACAAGCCTGCACTCCCACCAGCAATGGAGGAGGGTTCCCCTTTCTGCACACGCTTTCCAGCATATTCTGTCATTTGAACTTTTGATCTTAGCCATTCTGACAGGTGTGAGATGGAATCTTAGAGTCCTCTTGAGCTGCATTTCTCTGATGATTAAGGATGCTGAGCATTTCTTCAAGTGTCCCTCGGCCATTAGAGATTCCTCCTTTGTGAATTCTTGGTTTAGCTCCGTTCCCTATTTTTTGATTGAATTATTTGGATTCTTGGTGTTTAATTTCTTGAGTTCTTTATAAATTTTGGATATTAGCCCTCTGTCAAATATGGTGTTGGTAAAGATCTTTTTCCAATCTGCAGATTGCGGATTTGTTCTAATGACAGCATCCTTTGCCTTACAGAACCTTTTCAGTTTCATGAGTTCACATTCATTGATCGTTGGTCTTAGAGCCTGAGCTATTAGTGTTCTGTTTAGGAAGTTGTCACCTGTGCCAAAAAGTTTGAGGCTTTTCCCGATTTCTCTTCTAGTGTATCCAGCTTTATGTTAAGGTCTTTGATCCACTTGTACTTAAGTTTTGTGCAAGGTGATAAATATGGGTCTATTTGATTAAAAACTGTGGTACATCTACACAATGGAAAACTACTCAACTATTAGAAACAATGAAATCATGCAATTTGCAGCCAAATGGATGGAACTAGAGAAGCTCATCCTGAGTGAGCTAACCCAGACTCAGAAGGATGCACATGGCATCTATTCACTTATAGTCAGATTTTAGCCATATAGTACAGAATAACTATACTACAACCAATGTACCAAAGGGAACATGAACATAGATATTTTTTTCCTGTCAATGAGACACTTTTCCCTAGTCGTGCTGCCTAAAAGAATTCTTGAGAGTGAGTTAACTACATAAATGCCCCTAATATTATATGCTGGATAAGAGTGAGTCATGTACACACATGTATGCATTTATTAGAAAATTATAACAAATATGGAAAGAAACAATTTACTGCAAGTATATTACACATTTGTTAGTCTTGCGATGGTCTCACTCTTCTGGTATACTTCCAACCTGCAGCTTTTAGAAAATTTCAAATATACCAGCAAGAGAAGAGAAAAATTCATTGGGAGTCCAAGGAAATAGGTATTTGTAGAAGATCATGGAAAAAGTTGCCATTGGTGTGTAATGATTCAGAAGGACCATAATAGGAAACATTGTCTAGACCTTGAGCATTTCAAGGTGTCCTGTGGGAAAATTCTCTTACTGAGAGATCTGTCAATTTGATTAGACAGCTTGAGACTAAACAAACTGCATTGTGAGTAGTAACCTCTGGCTGACATTTCTCCAAGTCCTGACACTGCCTTTATAGCCTGACTTACTTTACTAAGAATATTTATAATGAATAAATTAATTGAAAATGTAAATCAAAAGCCTTAATATTATTTATTATGTATCATATACTATATATCATATTATATACTATTCATTTTTACTTATGTTATTAATACCATTGGCAATTATATATAATGATGACCCTTACTACATTATTTTTATATATGTACATAATATATTTTGATTATATTGTTTCCACAAACTTCTCTCTTGTCCCCCATTCCTGTTAATTCACTTCTTTTATTAGTTGGTATCGTTTTTCATTAATAGTATTTTTTTTTTCAATAGATGGGGGATAGGCTAATGAAACTCCACCATTTACTGAGGATTTATTGACATGTGATGATTTATTGGATGAGGGAAGAGATGATTTTTTTTCCAGTGGTCCAGCCAAATGGAAAGGTGGAGATGTCCTTAAAAACAAACATAACTCCAATATGCAACATGTCAAAATAAATAAATCAATAAAACCGTGCATTTTAATATATGATTATAATATTTGTTTCTTAGTATCTGTGAGATTAGTATTCATGTAAAGAATCACAGTTAATTATAATCATGAAATTCATTAAGAGGAATATCCATTCTCTTTTCTGTACCAATCTTGGGGGTACTGTGAAGCCCCCAAATTGTGACATTCTTAATAAATATATTTCTGTTTTCTAATTAATTATTTTCAAATTCTCATTTTTCTCATTGGCTTTTATCTAAATGCTTGTATCTCAAGGCACTTTTCTTACTACCTTATACTTGTTAAATTCTAGTACTATCAGCTCCTATTGCACAATACATTTTCATACTGGTTATAATAGTCATACGTGTGATAACTACTTCAGAGTCTTCTCATTGACTCCATGGGAAATGATTAAATGACAGTATTTGTTATTGTTTTTAATTTATTGTAGTACTGATACTGTACTACTTTTTTGCATTAAAACAACAACCCTACATGGTACAAACTCTTCAGTGCTTTAGATCTCTGTAAGAAGCACCATTAAAAATGCTGAACTTATACACCCCAGGGCTATTGCCTAGGGATGATACTGCCCACAGTCTGATGGGAAAAAATCATATCAATTGGCAATCAAGAAAAGGCCCCCACAGACATGCCCATAGGACTATTAGATGAGGGAAACTCTTTAATGGAGGGCAGACCTCCACAGACATGCAAAATTGACTACCAAATTAAGCCTTTCAGGAAGAAAGCTTTTATTTTTGATGTATACTCCAGGCTGTACAGATTATCTTGTCAAGGAAATCCTGGTGGCTGATCACATTATATTCACAAAGAGTAAGCAAAAAGAGTCATGAATTCTTGTGCTCAACTCATTTTGTTTCTATTTAGTCTTGGAGTTAACCCATAGAATGATACTGGACACATTTAAGGTTGACGTTTGCACTTCAATTAACAAATGTATATAATCTCTTTTAAATATTTTTTAAAGGCCCAAAGATGTATTTCCCTGTAGAGTCTAAATTATGTAATGTTTACAGTTAAGATTACCCAGCAAAACTCTATGTTTCAAAATATTATCAATATTTCTAAGCAAATATATTATGTATGTATATGTATATAATAAATAATGTATATATGTAATATATAATATGTACATATTATATGTGTATTATGATAAAGAGAGAAACAGAGACAGAGTCAGAGACAAGGAGGCAAAGACAGAATAAACTTTCTATACAGTGTTCTTTATTCTAAGTATTCAACTACCCGTTTTTGGTGTTTCTGCAGTTATATACATTATTGGAAAAATATATATATATATTTCAATTTTATGAACTAATGCCATATTCTATAATCATTTATTTAAATTTAATACACCTTTCAAAAATTTAAGGATACTACTACTCATGAAAATATATTGAGCTGTCCTGTCAATATTTCTATTTTGTTTGGCTTACAGATGATTATGTCTGTGTCATGTTTTATTTTTATTTTTTTTACAGAACATGCAAAATCAGTTTATTCTTGACAAATTTTCTTCTTAATCAAAGATCTAGACTGACCCCATTTCCAATACACCATAAAATGATTATTAAGTCAGAAAATCAAATTAATGAAATTATTTCCTACATCTCAAAAATGAAAGAATAAATAACTTGGTTCTCAGTATACAGTAGTATCATGTTTGTTCATTATGTTTCTTTAAAAAATGTGTTGCACTTCCAACTTTAAATCACATAAAATAATGATGCATTATCAAGCTAAGAAATAGAACATCAAAACTGTTTAAAATAGCTTAAATCTGTAAGCAAAATACTTTACCAAGAAAACAAATAGTAAAAAGACAATGAAAAAAAAGTCTTTGTTGTTTCCAAGAACTCTCTAACAATTAGTTGTCACATAAAGAATTGAAGATTTCCCATTCTTTAATTATAAAGATTCATACAAATAAAAATGAGTTTCATGTTAGAAGTTGGGAAGCATAAGATAAAGATGATTCAACTTACTGTTGAATAATTCTCATGAATCAGAAGAAATAAAAGTGAATTTTCCATGATTCAAAACCATAAAAAACAAAAACCCCCAAAGTTATCTTAATAATTTATTGACTATTAATAAAAGAGGGCTTAAAAATTTAGTTGAGAGATACACCATTGGTCCTTAAGAGGAAAGAGAAAGTATAAACTTTGAGTCAAATTAGAGAACTGTATCAAGTAATCTGCCTGAGTTTCTGTTGGTTGTAAAAACATAGAATAATTACCACCAAAATCATGAAAAGGTCAGACCATGTTATAATAAATGAAGTAAACCTGTGCCCAGTGCCAGCTTCTCTCTCTTTAATTGGCATTTGTTTTTAAAGAAGCACGGTGACATTTACACTTCAATTATATATGATACGAATACTAACTAAGTTTCAAAATAAACAGAAGCTGAAATTATAAATTCTGTACTTCAAACACAATGAAAAGAACAAAAGCTACACATTTCACATGAAACCTGAGTACGTCTGCATTCTCCAAAGCACATTAACTCTAGCAGCTAAGTCTTACAGGCTGCATTAATAAAGTTTGCATTAATACATGCAATTATTTTTAAGTTGGATTGTGTGCTGCTCATCTCTCTCTGTGTTTCTCTCTTTCTCTATGTCTGTGTGTATGTGTGTGTGTGTGTGTGTGTGTGTGTGTGTGTGTGTGCTGGAGAGGGCATCACATGCCACAACACATGTGTAGATGTCAGAAGACAGCCATATGGAGATGGTTCTCTCTTTCTACCTTCACATGGGATCCAAGATCTCAGATTAACCTTTACCCATTGTGCTATCTCACTGGATGATTACTTTTAACTGACAGATTTAGCTTATGGCAACATGGAAAGCACAGAACTAACATTTTCTCCTGATAGCTCTGTACTTAGGGGTTAAGTTGATTTTCCTGAATGTAACATACACTGCTCATTTTTTTATAAGAAGCGTTTCATGTCTTCATTTTGTATGCTGAATAATCTTAACCACTTAGAACTAACCTTTAATCTGACCCCAGTGTAATTTACCAGCTGTGCATTTTATTTTTATCCCATATTGAAGACTTTTAAGTATTTCTTTAAATGGTTCCTCTCTTTGAGCTATGATGGGGTGTGTCATTTATATCCAGTGTGGTATAAATGTCAGGAATAAAAAAAAGATACAGAAATGTGTGGCGAGCCACAAAACTGTGGTGAGCTGCAACCCTAAGATGGCGCCTGGCTTGATGCCAGAAAGCTCAAACTTAGCTGTAAACAAGCCTTAGTTGGTAGCAGCTGCCTAGCCCGGTGTGCTTCCTCCTTTTGTGAGCCTATCTTGGATCACCAGGTGGCGTGATCTGATTGGGTTTGAGTAGGCATATAAGGGCTTGGGGGAGGAGAAGCAGAGAGACACAGAGACACAAGCAGAGACACAAGCAGACAATCAGAGACACAAGCAAGGGCATTCGGAAGACTGTTTTCAAGGGACCTGAATAAACTGCTTGAGAAGAGCTTTTGC
>CAJQZJ010001511.1:2169898-2205061 GCA_907164525.1 Lophiomys imhausi | reverse complement strand
AGTTGCGTCGTCCTTGCTGGTCGAGGGGGACGCGACAGAAATGAAAGAACTTTATTCATTACATGTGTTTATACATCGTTAACTGTAAGGCCAAGAAGAACATGTTTCTTTAACAGCATGCCAAAATATGTGAATCTTTTAAGACTTAAAGGAGAGATATGAACATTGTCTGTATCATGTTGAACTAAGATGCAGAATTTTTTCCCCTAAAGGGATAAAGATGGTGGTCACTTTGCTCTATTTATTGCTGTGATTGGTTATAGTGTTGAAATTAAAATAAAGAACGACCTAATTAAAAGTAGACAAAATCACACTAGACACCTCTGCAAAGATGCTATACCTATAGCATATAACATTTACAGAGATGTTTACAGAACTTATATTGGTAATTTCCAAAACTTGAAATAATTAAGATACCATTATGAAGGTTAATAGGTACTATATATTATACCCACTTGATAGAATATTACTCAGTATTAAAAAGGAAATGACCTATTGAGGAATAAGACAAGGTAAAGAATTAAATGAATGTCCTAAGGTGTAGATACTAATCTTAAATACTAAATATTGTGGTTCTAAGTCTGCAACATTTGGAAAATATCAAACTAAAAGTATATAGAACAATATAAGCAGTTGCCAGTATTTGTAGGAAAAGGAGTTAGAGACAGAAGCCAGCATATATTTTGGAACTGTTGTGTTATAATGAATAAATGTCAGTATCTTGACATAGTATTCAGAATGTTCATCCAAAGGGAAAAAAGATATAAATTTCATGTTTCAGATAGTGATGGTATGAGTTTGTAGGGACATAACTGTTTTCAGGATACATGCTTGTGTAAGAGCTCTTTGCAGTCTACTATTTTTTCCTCTGTGAACCTAAGAAGTTAAGTTGCATATATGCTAAGGTTACAACTCAAAGACCAAGAAGTATTTTAAAGACAAAATCAATTTAAAATGAGAGAAGTGATAAAACAAGTATTATTTAAATATAAGCTACTTATTAAGAAGATAAAATCAAACTGTTTGTGAAAATGTTAATACTATGAAAAGCATCAGTGAAGCCTTTCTAAAACAGAAGAAAAAATCCATAGCCATACCACTTCTGGCTATACATCCGAATGATTCCTCACCAAATCACAAGGAAGTTTCATCGTCTATGTTCATAGCAGCTTTATTTGTAATAGCTAGAAACTGGAATCAACCCAGATGCCTCTCAACTGATGAATGGATAAAAAACACACACACACACACACAAAAAAAAAAAAAAAAAAAAAACAAACTATCCAAACCTAACAAACCAACCAAACAAACAAACAAAAAACCTGTGGTGCATCTACACAATTGAATACTACTCAGCAATCAGAAACTCAGAAACAACAAAATCATGCAGTTTGCAGCCAAATGGATGGAACTAGAGAAGCTCATTCTGGTGAACTAACCCAGACTCAGAAGGATGCACATGGCATCTATTCACTTATAGTCAGATTTTAGCCATATAGTACAAGATAATTGTATTACAGCCAATGCACCAAAGGGAACAGTAACATAGACTTTGTTTCCTATCAATGAGATACTCTGCCCTAGTGGTGCTGCCTTGTAGGAGGCTCTTGGCCCTCATATGACTGCTGAACTGGGCAGGGGACTAATATGTAGGGACACTCCACTCTGGAGGAGTGGGATGGAAGGGATAAAGGGTAGAAGGTGGGAGGGCAGGACAGGGAGAGGTGGAAAAAGGGTATTGTGATGGAGATGTGACATGAAATAATAAATAAATATTTTTTAAAGAAAATTAAATTCATCAAATTTAATAAAAATGATGAAAAATGAAGCACACACCCTCAAAATAGCTATTATGTTTAAAAATAAAATTGTTAGTATGTAAATAACCTAGTTTTCTACCAAAATTGATATCAATGACCTTTTTATATAATTTATAACAATATCCAAGAAAAATGAATTCCAAAGTTATATTGCTTATTTCACAGAATAAAGAAAACACATAACAAATGTTCTGCTCATTTTGGGAATCTAATAAATTCCTGAACGTAAAGCTATGCAAAATTACACACAAAAGGAACTTGATATATAACTTCATGCGTAGACATCATGCCTGAAAATCTATACTTTGCATTCCATTCCATGTACCAACTTCTAAATTTGTATGTAACTTATCATATTTAAATAAAATTTGTCACATTTCAAGGAAATTCAGACATGATAAATTGAACGATGTTTATCACATTAATAGGAATTTGAAATCACATAGTAATAACACACTCATAAGAAACTGATTCATTTTAGCAACTGTTAGTAAACAGAACAAACTAAGTACTATGGAAAATTGCAAAATTCATGTTTTTGTATAATCTTTGAACATTTATTGATTACAAAGCATTTCCTTATTGTGAAACTTTTTTATTTTTTGGGTTTTTGGAGATAGGGTTTCTGTATATATCCTTGACTGTCCTAGACTCACTCTGTAGACCAGGCTGGCCTTGAACTCACAGAGATCCACCTGCCTCTGCCTCCCAAGTGTGGGATTAAAGGCGTGCGCCACCATGCCTGGCATTGTGAAACTTTTAAAGAACATAGTTCAAAAACACTTCTTTAAGAACAAAGGAGTTTATGGCAAAAAAGAAAAACCAGTTTTAATTATATGCATTCAATGTAACTGATCACAAGTGGGCACTGTGGCACATGGCATGGGAGAGCTGTGGAACTTGGCCACTCAAGGGACTGGGAGCACTTATCGAGATGCGAGTCTGGTTGAGTTTGTGGTCTGAGTGCTCAGAGATAAGTCCCAGCTGCTGGTGGTAGGGAGACCAGACTGGGCTAGGAGACTTTGCCTCATACAAGCCTATCCAGGCAGGAGGATCCAGTACTGAGTTCTTCATGGTGGGGGGAAGCACTTCTTTCCTAAACCCAAAATAAACAGCGAAATCTCAGGTGGGCATGGTGAAGGAATGGAAAAAGAGTTTATTTCATGAATCAAGGGCATTATAAAACTTTAGACAGGGTTTTAAAGGTGAATGTGTTTGATTTGCTGGGGCTAAGAGTGCCAGGGTTGTTTCATTAGCATGTAGTAGCACTGTCCTATCAGAAGAAAGGGAAAATGATACCTAATTATCCCATTGACAGCAGAGGTTGGGGAAGAACTCCAGGTGCAGTTAGAGGCATGGACAAAAGGTCATTGGCTGAACATGAAGGCACTGAGGGATCTCACTGGCATGTGGAACTACTTCTAGGAATTGCCAGGTATTCAGTGGGCAGGTTTCTTATCTAGAGAAAGGTTTGCGCCTGTACTTCCCTGAAGACTATGTGACTTAGAGGAGTTTCTCACATCAGGCAGAAGAGGGGAACCAGCTAATAAAAGGGAGTCTATTATTTAGCACCAAGTTCAGTAATTTTCCAGTAATGCTAGACTTTGACCTTATCAACAGAAATTCTCCACAAAAAACTAGATCACATATTTCCAATATATGATGGCACTGAATAAATACCATTCCATAAAGGAGGAAAGGGAGTATAGTGAGGAAATATTAGAACAAAGAAAGACTGAAAACTAGCTGTAAACTCTAAATTCTGCTTCTTCATGTCTGATGTCAAAGTTTTCTTCAGCATTCTCATTCCTGTTAGTTTTTTTTTTTTTTTTTTTTTTTTTTTTTTTTTTTTTTTTTTTTTTACTGCAACACACACACTTCTCTCTCTTGGGTTGGTTCCACACCAGGTGTACACATTTCCTTGGAAGCTATCCTACAACTATGAAATCTCAAATTTCTTGGGGTTTCTAGGAAGGCAAATGAGGCTTCACAGCACAGATTCATGGAATGACCTCTCTGGGTCTCCATCTAGAGACACCCCTGACACATGCCTAGCTTCTTTGCCTATTTTTGGTCATGGTTATCGATTTCACAACCCCATTCTTGTGTCCTTGCTTCTAAATCCAGAATAATGTGGCCAAAGTTGTCAAAATCTTCTGCTTGCTGGGGCTGGAATTTGGCACTCAACTTCAAACACATTTTCACCAGGTTTCTGGATTTGAAGGTTGTATCGCTGCTTATGTTTTCTTTAATTCTCTTTCACAAATTGGAAGCTTGGGTGGGTAGGTAGAATTTTGCACTTAGATCACCATTCCCTTTATTCCATCCTTTCTTTAAACTTTTTTATCTTCTTGAGCAATTGACTTAGCTCCATTATACTTCTTTTTGCTCCCTGGCCACGAATAACCACATGACATAATCATCAGTACAAGGCTGTCTTGAAATCTCCCCTGACAATGCCATTTTCCCAAAACTCTTCAACTTAGACTGAGGCAGATTTTTTTTTTTTTTTTGGATACAAACAGAAAACAGCCATAGTCTTGGCCAAAGCCATTTATTAATATTCTTCTAGTCTGAAACTTCTTGAGCTTGGCTGTCATCTAACTTGTTCTCAACACCACTGTCTTACTCACTCCTACAAGTAGGGGCCAAAATACTCTTTATAATTAAAAAAATAAGTAATTACACTCATTGAATATTATCTTATTATTACACAGATTGTTTATACAAAGTATAAAATTTAAATTACAAAGCATGTGGAGAGAAAAATCCATATTTTAATAGTAAAATTTTAAGATTCATATTACAGTTAACCTTTTAAAATAAAGTTAACATAAATTATATATATATATACAAACAACAAAAATAGATTCAACAGTTTATATTTATATATTTGAACATATGTATATGTGAGTGCAGCAATAATTTTTTTTAAAGGTCATCAGTGTGTGAGGGGGTAATAGTAGGAATTTGAAGAAGGGGACATAGGAGAAATTAAAGAGAAGAAATGAAAAGGGGAATTTTATCATTTTATTTTAATTAAAATATATTAAATAAGTAATAAAATAAAATCGAGCCCTTTTGATCCATAAAACCAAATAAGCAGAGAGATCTTATACCTTGTAAATCTATAAGAAAAAATGAATTCAGGTCAGTCAATATACTAATAATGTCAAAGACCTACATTGAAGGCACACCATTCCATGCCATACACATCCTTCTTACTGCACTATCAACTCTACTCTCCATTTCTGTGTAATTTTTCTCATTTTGGAATAAATTTTTTGTGTGACTTGTATGGTTTTCATTTTTTAAATCTCAGTTTTTCTACATAAATATCTAGTTCTATATGCATTAATATTTCATTATTTTTACTATTGGATAACTTTAAGTACCTGTTTACCTATTCATAGATCTAATTACAAAGGACACAAAGACAAATTCTGAATTGAATAGTATATATGTGCTTAAAAATCTGTCAAAATACACTTTCTTACAGCCTTTTCAGCATTTCAAGTTTCACATTGAGGACTAAGGTATGTTTGAAGTTGATTTTGGACAGGGTACTAGGTAGGGATCTAATTTCATCATGCTACACGTGGACATCCTTTTTTCCCCCAAGCATTTTGAATTCTGCAATGAATCTACTGGCTCTTATTTAGTTAGAGGCTTTGCATTACTATTTTATTCCCATTACATGTTGTGGGTACATTTATGTAGTTGATCTTGTCTTTGTCAAACTTTTCTAATTCTTTCAATTATTTTATGTTTTCTAAAGTAATAGACTATAGGATTTTACAGTATTACTTTATAATTTTACTTTTTTACTGTCTGTTGCAATGTTTTACATTCATCTCTGATTCTGTTGATTTTCATAATCATTTTCTTTCTCCAGGACACAATGAAAACAATCCTGTAAGGGTAATTTATAGCTCTAAGAGTCAATAAAATATCAATGAAAGTACATATAAGTGATTTGATGAGGAAACTCAAGAACTTGGAAAAACAAAACTAAACAACTTTGAAATTCAGTACATGTGAAAAAATGAAAAATACTAGGACAGAAAATAATGAAGTTGAAAAGAAGGGAAAACAGTATCAAGAAATCTAAGAACACATTCTCTGAGAAGATAAGATTTGCAAACTCTTGAAATGTGATGCAAGAACTCTCAAACATTCCATCTGATTTTCTATGATTAATTAAGCAGAAATACAGAACAAAACAACTCCAAAATTAAATTATTTTTCACAAAAATTTAACTCAAAAATACATTTTTTCAAGATCTGTATTTCAAATCTTTGATAAATTGGAAATTATTGGATGGTCAGACTTTTAGTGTTAATAGTTAAATTACACAAAAATTTTTATAAATTAATGAATTCCATGAGGGATATCTGATATATTCAGCAGTTTAGATACACTGAACACTGAAGATAGAGAAAATACTCAGAATGAACCATGTAACTTAAATATGGTACTTGAATGTGTACACATCTACCCTGATAACATATTCATAAGAAAGCCGTGTTTTCTAATAGTTGCTATTGAGAGTCTGCTTGGGTTTCATGAGCATCCTTTGAGTTTTGAGCTTCAGGAGCACTAGACCACTAGGCTAGATTTCGACCTGCTGCTTTGAGTTCACTGTTAACCTCTTACCTGCTGTAAATCAAGGGCTTTCATGAGAAAAAAATTGCTGTTACATTCAAGGGAAGTCCATAGAGTATATATTGCACTACCAAGTCATACCTTGTATAATAAGTGAGTGTAATACAGATTCAATTTTCTATAACCCTATAAATTTTATTTATTTGTTTGTTTGTTTCTTTGTTTACTTTATTTATTTGTCATTTGTTTTCTCTTTGGTATACTTTTAGTAGCCTTTAATGCTACTATTCCCAACCTTACTTGGAAAGAGGAAAAACAAGCAATAATTTTATTTTATCTCCTTAATACGTTTTAATTCTTACACCCTTCCTCTGTTGAGCTAAGAGACAAAATCTATTAGGATTTGTTCTGACACCAGCAATTACATTGATTACTGTAAAATGAGCTTAACTGATAAGCAAACAAGTAAATTACTAAAAATGTGTCAGTGTTGGTAAAGTGATTAGATTTTTTTCTGTAGTTCTCAGTGTGGGAGTTTATTCATTTTTTTTCTGCTTTAGAATTCTAAAATGGCCTATATATGTGTGTCATAAGGTTACATGCTAAGTGATGTTCTGAAATGATACAGAGAACACAATCAAGGCAAACACCTCCCAGGCTAGATTCAATAATGCAAGTGCCTTTCACTTTCTTGTGTGTTATAAAGAAACTCAGGAAGTTCCCTTTGCCCTTGAGCTAAAGTCATTTCCTTCCCTTATTTGTTCTGATTGTACTAAATAATGACTTTCACATGGCTAATGCTATCATTATCAATAGTAAAGTATAAATGACAACAATAAATAAAGTGTTCTCAGAAACAAAATATGTTCTGTAGCCTAACAGTTCAAACTGTTATCCTGCCAGATGGAAAACTTCATTAAGTTTTCATTTCCCAGGAAATTTGGTAGAACCAAAATAATTCTATACTTTTTAGAATGGAAAGAAAGGAAATGGAAAGCAGGTCAAAAGACTATATGTATTACTCATAGGAAAGATAATTTTCTCTGGATATAAACAATGTCACTGATACTGTTTCTGGGGGTCACACTGCAGGATATCTACAGCATCTACTCAGGAAGCCAAGGTATGAAAGCAAATAAAACTAGCAAACTCTAAGTTAAAGGCACTAGTAGGTGGGTTTATTTGACATGTAGTGCTATTAAATACAGGATCCAAGAGAAGTCTGTGATCTCCCTCTCCAGGAATGTTTATAGATAAAGAGTGAGCATTTTCATGTGTTTTAATTCATATCCTTTCTCTAAATGGTGATTTGCCATCAGGTTTACCAGGCATAAGTCAACATTTGTTGCTATTCATGCAATGATGGCATATTTCATGGATTCTATTATCATAAGCAATATAACCTCTCATATGTGACATATGGCAGAAGTAGATACAACTTTAAATATTTCCTTCCATTTCCTAGCCTGACCTTTATCAGACATTCTCACTGAATATTTATCAAGATAAGAAAACATGGAATAATGTCACAGGTTTTCCAAGAAAAAATTCTGTGTATACTGGAATGAACAGATGTTGATGAAAATTTCCTATGCTAATGAGAAAGAAAACGTTTCATTTCTACTAGTCATGTTTGGCTGCTGCAACAAATACTATGAACTGGGTAGTTTGAATAATGACTCTTTTTTAGAGTCCTGGAAGCTGGAATTCCACTATCAAGGTACCAGCAGTGTTTGGTGATACTTCCATTTTTGGATTTGAGGCATTTTCCTATTTTAGCTCGTGATAACCTTTCCTATAGACACAACCATGTACTGAAAGAGTGGGGGTGGTTCTTGTCTTTCTTTATAAAATATGTCAGTCCTACTTGAGTTGGGAAATAACCTATTGCCTTATTTAACCTTAATTATCTCAGTTTCTGCCTCTAAATGGTCACATTAGAAGGTTAAAGTTTCAGTAGTTGAAGTTGAAAGGGATACAATTGAACCTACCTCATGATAAAATAATCTATTTAAATTTTATTTTCTGTTTGGGTAGTGTTAAGCATTCTAAATGTTAATTACTTGGTCCTGCTTGCCGTCTGTTACTTACATTGACTCTGATTGGTTAAAATAAATGCTGAGGCCTGAGATTGGGCAAAGACAGAGAAAGGTGGGACTTCCTGAGATTAGAGCAGGAAGCCTGGGCTTTAGATGGAAGAAGGCATTCCAGCCAGCATCAGGAAGAAGGAGGCACACACCATGGGTTAGAGAAAAGAACCTCATTCCACATGGCCAGGAACATTGGCATATCATGGAGAATGGCAGTCCAAGGGGACGTATGTATATATGGGGTCATATTTGGGTAATAGAATTATGAGCTAGCTTAGATGGGCCAGGATTGCACAACTCAAGCCAAGGCTTGTTAAAATCCAATTGTGGTCTCTGTGTAATCATTTATAAAGGCTGCTGAACAAATTAACAATAATCTAAATACAGGTTAAATAGCTTAATTATCCATATTTCTTTTAAAAAATGGCGTCCAACGTGGGGCAATTAGAATCCATGCTTTCAGTGTGAGAAGGCCGGGTGAAAGCTGGTTTCTTAGCCCAAGAGCAGGGAACCAAACTCAAATACATTTCAAAGGTGAGGCTAACTTAACCAAAACTGTTGCCTTGCAGCAAAGGTGGAAAGCTTAGCTCTCCTTATGTACTAAAAAACTGGCACCCTTCTAAACAGAATTTGAGAGAGAAATTAATTGCCTGGATTAAAAATGGAGGAATTCATAATGCCTCAATACTTTGGATTCCAATTGATTTTGTTCCTCTTAGCATGCAAATGATTTTTACCCTGACAGTTGCGGTTTTGTGTATCTTTTTTGAGAAAGTCAGACTAGGAGAATCTTAAAGGAAATAATTTACAGATGAAATGCTAAATTGTCAACAATAATAATGAAGGAAAGAGGGAGGCCTTTCCTGATAAATAAGGCAAAATTGATGGCAGCTGGAACTAAGAGCTCCCTGGCTATGAGGTGCTTCTCAGGGCTTTCTGGGAAGGGTCCACCAATGAAATACAGTCTCAACTAGATTCCACGAAATAATGAACAAAGCATTAATTGCAGCATGGGATGGCATTATTAGACATGCCAACGCTTTTGGAATGTTGTTTCTTTGCTCGATTTTTGTTTAGATGTCTTTGATTTTCCTATATCAGGAGGTAGAAAGGATATTTTTCCGGTTTGGAATTGCTAAACCATAAGAGATTTTTGAAGATTTTGGGCAGATTTCAAATTGTCACTACAGTTCAAAGTTGCTCTCTGCGTTACAGAGCTTCTAAATCTGGAATTTAAGTGAAATATTTGAACAGGGTGGTACTGGCACATGCCTTTAATCCCTTAATCCCATCACACTAGAGGAAGAAACAGGCAGATCTCTGGATTCTAGATCAGCCTGGTTTAAACAATGAAGGCAGGGCAGGAACCCTGTTGATAAGGCTGCTTACTAAAGACAGGCTAGAATTCAAAAATCACAGATTTTTTTCCTTGATGTTAAGTTTAGTAATGTCCTTACTGATCTAATGGATGAATGCATATGATCTTAAATTTACTTAAAGAGAAAAGGGTCACAAGCCAGTCTCCTTAGTTGTGGGGCTCCCACCGGAGAACTGGTTTCAAGAGGCATTTTGCCCCTAAAAGAGATGTTAATTGCTGGGTGTGGTGGTACATGCCTTTAATCCCAGCACTCGGAGGCAGGTGGATTTTTATGAGTTCAAGGCCAGCCTGGTCTACAAAGTGAGTCCAGGACAAAGCTACAAAGAGAAATCCTGTCTAAAAAAACAAAACAAAACAAAACAAAAAGAAAGAGAGAAAGAGATATATTCTGTTAACCAATGTAAGAACCCAGAGTTAGGATTGGGAAGAACTTGCAAACATCATGCCTCCCACAGTCAACAGTTAAGAAAAGCTAACATAAAATAGCATATCATGCTATTTTACACCAATCTCCTTAAGAATGGGGTTTCCATGGAAGAATTGGAACTCAAACTAATACAAAATGGTTTAATTAATGTTCTTGTTTAATAAGAGTAATTCAATTATTTAAATTCATACCTTGATATCAAAATTTGGAGACAAGGAAAAAAGAGGTTCCTTTTGAGTGTGAGGCCAACCTAATCTACAAAAAGCCAGAACAACACAGAAATAAACCTGTTTTAATCAAGTAATAAATTTATGTCAACTGTAGAGGAGAATACTTAAACTACATACAGTCTTATGCTGTATTTTTAATTTAAAATAGATTATATATAGCATACATATGTAATACTATTACATGCCATGTTTTTATATGGCATGAATGGAGACTTGCAAATGTCTTTCTGCTGTTCAAAGAACAGAAAATATTCCTTAATTGATTTGTGCATCCTGCACATCCAAGGCATTTTGGTAATTGCAGAACTATATGTCACTTGTGAGAAATTATATATTTTCAGAACAACAGGACCAGAGTCCAAAGAAGACAAGTAACCCAGATGATCCAGTCTCATAGAATGTCTCAATAGCTGTTTCCTCAAAAATCTGCATCAAGAACAATTTCAAACAGCTTGCTGAGATGGCCCAGTCTCAAGGACTGAACTTTCCTACCAAAGTACAGCTTCGAAGTACAAACTGCTCAGGACATTCAAATTGCTGAGCACATAGAGACTGGACAAAAAATGTTACTAATAAATTGATTAACCATTTTTTCCTATTTTGGGGGGGACCCCTGAATAGGTTTTCTGTGTCCCAATTCCTGTGTCCCAGGAAGCAGTTTTAAGAGAGCAACCTCCCATTCCCAAAAAGTGGGGTAGATGGTTCTTTGGTCATTTGATGTGTTATAAATGTTGTTTAGGGGTAATGGTTACAAATTGTTAAATGGTCTTGTTAAGCAAGATATAGGAGATTAGATTCAAGGATTTTGTATTTCTTTTTCTTTTCTCTATCCTTCTTTCTCTCACATATAGGGGGAAAAGACTTGAAAAGAAAAAGAGGGGATATATGTATATAATATAGAAATGATAAGATATAAGGATAGATTACTGAATCTGCTCTGAAACTCAAAACTATTGTTATTCTTTAAATAAGGTTATCTTTGATACCTTGGCATAGAATTTTGTATATTGATACAAGAATAAGATTAAGGTTGATTGATTAGTATAGAACTTTATATTTTGACATATAATATGTATATTTCAACTCTTATATAAGGCATTGTGCCTATACAACTCATTTAAAAGTATAGGTTTACTTCCAATCCTTTTATGGGTTGCTATTGAAATCTATTTAGGAGTCTGGATAATACAAGTTGACTGGCCAGTCAAGCTTCTGGTCATGTTAAATACTAGTCTTAATTTGTCACAAAATAGACTTAATAGGTTAAACAGATAGTAAATGGTTAAAATATACAGTTTGCTTGTTCAAAGATAGATTTATAAATAAAATAGATAGATGTCTTCAAAACCCTCAGAGGCATACAGAAAATGGCATTTAAAGATGTTTTTGTTATTTTAAGAATTGTTTGACTTAAGAAAGTCAGCTCCTGACAGCTCCCATTTGACTTGGAAGAAGACAATGAGCATCAAAAAAAAAAGAAGTCTCCCATCAGGAGATAATTCCTATAGGGCAAAAATGCCCCTGCCCTCTCAACAGACTATATACATACAGTCCAAAGATGGACCAGAGCTTAAATGCAGGTAAGTCGATGTCCTGATTCTGCAGAGATACAATGGGAAAATCCTTATTTTCTGCTGTACAAGTTAGTCTGTGAAAAATGCTTGGCCAGAAGGCTGAAGATGATGCTCCAATGATATCAAGAGATATTTGGGACTGTCTAGGCAACAAACTGTCATATTATTTTTGGAAGCTGCTCTCCTATGCTTCCTACTCACTCAAATAATAATTTTATCCCTTCTTATGTCTTTGATGGGGTTGAAGGCATAATAGTTATAAAATTTCAATTGAACTTGAGTTGCTTAGGATTTGAAAGGATATTTTCAAGTCTGAATAAGAATCTTTAGGTTTATAAATATAGGTTATAATGGAAATTATTCAGGTTCAGAACTTTAGACACATCAAGATAGATAGATGATTTTTTTTCTTCAAGATTGCCTGATACAAATAGGCTAAACATAATGTGTGTAGCTTTTATATATGGCTTTCTTGATTGTTTCGTATTTTTTCTTATTGTTTTTACTATATGAGTTAAAAATTTAGCCTTTTTTTTTTTTTTAGACAAAAGAAGGGAATTGTTGGGGTAGTGTTAAGCATTCTAAATGTTAATTACTTGGTCCTGCTTGCCGTCTGTTACTTACATTGACTCTGATTGGTTAACATAAATGCTGAGGCCTGAGATTGGGCAAAGACAGAGAAAGGTGGGACTTCCTGAGATTAGAGCAGGAAGCATGTGCTTTAAACAGAAGAAGAAAGCATTCCAGCCAGCAGCAGGAAGAAGGAGGCACACACATGGATTAGAGAAAAGAACCTCATTCCACTTGGCCAGGAACATTGGCGTATCGTGGAGAATGACAGTCCAAGGGGACGTATGTATATATGGGGTCATATTTGGGTAATAGAATTATGAACTAGCTTAGATGGGCCAGGATTGCACAACTCAAGCCAAGGCTTGTTAAAATCCAATTGTGGTCTCTGTGTAATCATTTATAAAGGCTGCTGAACAAATTAACAATAATCTAAATACAGGTTAAATAGCTTAATTAGCCATATTTCTTTTAACAATTTTCTGTTAAAAAAGAGGAAAATGATGTACTTGGGAATATTCTCATGATCTTTTCTTTTTATTCTTATGGTCTTAGTGCTTGTCAGGTTTGTGTTTAAAAGGAATATCATTTGTTCTTAGGTTGCATATTAAAGGTATTCTGACACACAATCACTATATATAGACTTGAGTAGAACAATATGATGAACATTTTCTGCTGGGTGTAATTTCTTCTCATCTTTGTTTCAGTTGATAGTCTTGAGATGTACTCATATCTGCGGAATAAAAACTAAACAGAATCTTGCTTCTAATCTCCAAATAGGCAGGTGGGAATTCATCATAATCATATTGAGCATATGAGTGAGCGGCAAGAAATCTTGAATGAAAATGCTGGAGTAAGGGACAACAGGCAAGAATGGCATTTGATGATCTTTCCTCAGCCACTAGTAATTATTTTGAGGCCAGTGTATACTTGTCCCTGAACACACATGAACACAAATGTCTCTTGTGTCACCACAGGGAGGTAGCAATTCCCCTCTTGCATATACAGTTACAGATAATCTCCCAAGATTCATCTCTTATGCTTTCTTTCTTTCTTTCTTTCTTTCTTTCTTTCTTTCTTCCTTCCTTCCTTCCTTCCTTCCTTCCCTTCTTCCTTCCTTCCTTCCCTCCTTTCTTCCTTCCTTCCTTTCCTTCCTTCCTTCCTTCCTTCCTTCCTTCCTTCCTTCCTTTTATTTATTTATTTATTTTTGGTTTTTCAAGACAGGCTTTCTCTGTATAACAGAGCACTGGCTGTCCTGGACTCACTCTGTAGACCAGGCTGACCTTGAACTCACAGAGATCCTAGCGCCTCTGCCTCTGTAGTCTGGGAGTACACCTGGCTCTCTCTCTCTCTCTCTCTCTCTTTCTCTCTCTCTCTCTCTCTCCCTCTCCTTTAAACATTTATTTATTAATTCAAATTATGTCTCAATTTCAGCCCCCCTCCACCCCATCCCATTCCCACCTTCCCACCCTCCACCTGCTCTCCCACTTATCCTACTCGTCTGGTGTGGGGTGTCTCCACGTATCAGTCCCCCTCAGTTCATTAATCACATGAGGCATGCCTAGCTCTCTTAAGCTTTCTTATATTCATTTGTTCTGTATAGTTTATGTCAATTTTGATTGATGAATTGTTCTAGGTAGTTCATGTACCACTCTGTTTCGAGTTCTGTTCTCCTTAATCTTATTAATCTAAAGTCTATTATTACTTGTTAGTGAAATTATAGAAATACCATGGCATAGTCAAAAAAGCAAATAACTGTTTGGTAATAGTATAACTTGTTTTAAGTTTGCAACCTGATAAGACTTAGTCTGTTATGCTGGTAATCTGACATTCTGTATTTATGTGATGAAAATAAAGCCTATCTGCTTGAATACAAGAAACTTATACCTAATCATGTATCTTTATATAAGGTTCTCTCAGCATAAAACTTTGAGGTTCACTCATCCTTTCTTTTACAACATACATGATATATTACATTAAGCATTGACTTGGCTATTGATGAAAACAACATCTAAGTAGCTCTGACTCTCACATGACTCTCATCCCAACATGAAGTCACATTAAATTGCAAATATAATATATGGAAGGAGACTAATTGAAAATAACTTGACACAGAAGTTTACACTGAAAAGTAGTCCTCTGAGAACTACAATAGAACAGGTGAGAACAATTTAATTCAGTGAGTAAGGACATACAGTGCATTTACAACCCAGGAAATAATCTGTACAAAGATTTTTAAAAAATGGTTATTATAGAAAGTCATGGGAACAGGAGAAGAGGAGGGAGACATAATTGTGAGAGCTAGGGATCATGAAATGAAAACCTTAAGTCTAAGTGAAGGAAGTGTGTATTATGCCACAGCCACCAGGAAATCACTGGGTGTGCATACCTCCATTTTGTGCACGAGACTGCTCAAAGACAGCCTAGCTTTTCTCATCTGATTGTTACTGTCTTTCCTTTATTGCTCACCAGAGGGCTGCTCTCAACAGCAACCCAGAGCAATGGATGGAAACCCAGACCATTACCTACATTAACTTTGTATGAAGCTAACTTTTTACCTCACTTTTGACCTCCTCTCATTTTTCTGTATAGCTAAAGACTTCTCTAACTATTCCAGAACTCAAGTTGTTCTTTAATCAGGGCTTAAGAACAACCTGTGCTTTCAACTGCCACACTTAGATATGCCCATTACATAATATTCCCAGCACACTAGATATTTTCAGACACCCCATCATCAAGGAGCCTTCCTTAATGTCCCTGAATGCAATATTTTTCCTTCTGCCTCTACTTTTATACACCAGTACTTTCACAAGTGTTTTTCTTCATAGCATTGATTGGAAGAAGAAACTCTTTTTTTCTTTTGACTTTTCAGTTTTAAAACATGCTTAATTTGATTAGTCCATTCTAAAACATGCTTTTGTTGTTAGTGGTTAGTGATGGTGATGATGATGATGACAAATAATTCTTAGATATCTACTAAATAAAAAAGTTTATCGTAACACCCAATAAAAACATAAAGAATAATCAGAAGACTGTAAGACATTCATCTCTATAATAATTTAGTGTACAACTATTTTCTAATATTTTTCTTCTGAATCAGAACTTATATGTGAATGTAATGATACATAGTTACTGTTCATCATTAAAAAGACATCTGACCCAGAACAGTGATCCATTTCCTGCTCCACTACTCTGATTGCTTTCCCAGAGGCCTGCCTGAACCAAGGAACCCAGGTAAGCCCCTCCTTTGCCCCAAGTCCCTGACTGCCAACTACACTGAAAGAGCACCCAACAAATGTAAACTGCATCCCAAACCCTGTGCTCTATTTCCCACCCCACAACTCTGCCTGCTTTCTTGGAGGCCCGTTGGAATCATGGACAACCAGGTAAGATCCTTTCCCAATCCTTTGCCTTAAAACACACTCTAAAGCCTTAAATTGCACCCTATTCCTGAACTCCATTTTCCAGCCCACAATTTCTCTTGTTTCCATGAAGGTCCACCATCACAAGGGACCCCAAGCCATGCTGGTACTAAGGACCCCAGAGGCAAGGTTAGCAAGCAAAATCCCAGAGGCCACACAGACTGTAAAAACCTTAGGGAAGACATCCTACTAAACCAAAAGATGAGTTAGTCACCAAAACCAAGGCCACTCAGGCCAGAAGACAGAGAGGAAAGAGAAGCCAATGGAAAAATACATCCAAAACTCATCCATCCAATAAAGATAAACTCAGAAATCAGCATCTAAATCTATAAAATGCGCAAAACCCAGGTGGTGAAAGGCCAGCATATGAATGTAATCAACAACAGCCAGGGAATTATGGGAGTACTAGATCCCAAATATTTCACTACATCAAGCCCAGGATGTCCTAACGTACCTGAAGCACAAGAAAATGACCTTAAATCAAATATTGTGAAGATGATAGAGTCCTTTAAAGAGGAAATTAATAAATCCCTTAAGGATATGTAGGAAAATACAATCAAACATGTGAAGGAAATGAATAAAACTGTTCAAGACCTGAAATGGAAATAGAAGCAATAAATAAATTATAAACTCAGGGAATCCTGGAGAATGAAAACATAGGTAAGAGAACAGGAACTATAGACACAAGCATCACCAACAGAATACAAGAGATGGAAGAATCTCAGGTGTAGAGGACACAATATAAGAAATCGATACATCAAGCTTAGAAAATGTTAAATATAAAAGTTTCTAACTCAAAAAAATCCAGGAAACCTGGGATACTGTGAAAAGATCAAACTTGAAGATTCCCAACTCAAAGGCCCAAAAATATTTTCAACAAAACTACAGAAGACAGTTTCCTTAACCTAAAGAGATGCCTATAGACATAAAAAGCTTACAGAACATGAAATAGTCTGAACCAGAAAAGAAAATCCTCCTGCCACATAACAATCAAGATACTAAATGTACAGAGCAAATAAAGAATATTAAAACCTGCAAGGGAAAAAGAACAAGTAGTATATATAGGCAGACCTACTAGAATTACATATGACTTCTCAGCAGAGACTCTAAAAGCCAGAGGGGCCTGGGTTGATGTTTTTCAGTCTCTAAGAAACTACAGATGGGAGACCAGACTGCTATACCAAGCAAAACTTTCACATCACCATAGAGCGAGAAAACAAGACATTCCATGATTAAATCAAAATTGAACAACAGCTATCAACAAATCCAGCCCCACAGAAGACATTCCCTACTCTCAAAAGTACACAGATCATCCAGACCGGAAGAGATCTAAAACTAAACAGAGAAATAATGAAACTGAATCTAACATTTGATATGAATAAAATGGACCTAACAGATATATACACATTTCACCAAAACACAAAAGACTACACCATCTTCTTAGTACCACACGAAACATTCTCCAAAGTTGATCATATACATAGTTAAAAAGCTAGTCTCAACAGATGCAAGGAAATTAAAATAATCCCCTGTATCTTAACAGACCACCATGGATTTAAAAGTTGGGCTTCAACAAAAACAGAAACAACTGAAAGTCCACAAACTCATGGAAACTGAACAAAACCCTATTCAGTGACTACTGGGTCCACAAACTCATGAGAACGGAATCAAAACCTACTCAATGATTACTGGGTCAGAAAAGATATAAAGAAAGAAATTCTAGGACTCAGTAAAAATGAACGTATAGCATACCCAAATGTATGGAACACAAAGAAAGTAGTCCCATGAGAAAAGTTCATAGCACTAAGCACTTTCATAAAGAAATTGGTGAGATCTTATACTAGCAAATTAACAGCACACTAGAAAGTCTAAGAACAAAAGGAAACAAACATAACCGAGAAGATTACACAGTAGGAAATAATCAATCACAGGGCTGAAATCAATAAATTAGAAACAAAGAGAACAATACAAAGAACCAAAGAAATCAAGAGATGATTCTTTGAAAAAAATCACAAGACACACAAAAAACCCTAGCTAAACTAACTAAAAGGCAGACAGTTTCCAAATTAATGAAATCAGATGTTTAAAGGGGACAATAACAATAGACACTGAGGAAATACAAAGAATTATTAGGTGTTACTTCAAAAGCCTGTACTCTACAAAATTTGAAAATCTAACTGAAATGGATAAATTTTCTTGATAGATTCACTGATACAAGTTAATTCAAGATCAGGTTAACAATTTAAATTGTCCTATAACCCCTAAGGGAATAGAGGCAGTGATTAAAAGTCTCCCAATCTAAAAAAGCCAAGAGATAGAAGGTTTTAGTGCAGAATTCTACCAGACTTTAAAAGAAGAGCTACTATCAATATTCCTCAAAGTATTTCACAAACTAGAAAGAGAAGAAACACTGCCACATTCATTTCATAAGGGCACAGTTCCTTTATACCTAAATTACAAAAAGTTTGAACCAAGAGAGAATTTCAGACAAATCTTTTTTTTAATGTTTATTTATTACTTCAAGTTACATCTCCATCAAAGTCCCCTCTCCACCCCTCCACATCCCACCGTCCCACCCTCTCTCAACTCTCCCCCCTATGCTACTCCTCCAGAGTGGGTTTCCCCTACATATCAACTCCACTCATTTCAACAGTAATATGGGGGGTAAGAGCTTCCTCATGCATTGTTTGACTATATGGCAACTTCTTTAGGGCAAAGCATCTCACTAACAAGTAAAAAGTTCTATGTTCCTGTTCCCTTTGGTGCATCGATTGAAGTATAGTTATCCTGTACCATATGGCTAAAATCCAACAATAAATGAATAGATGCCATGCGCTTTTTCTGAGTCTGGGTCAGCTCACTAGGATGAGCTTTTCTAGTTCCATCCATTTGGCTGCAAATTGCATGATTTCTTTGTTTCTGAGTACTGAGTAGTAGTCCATTGTGTAAATATACCACAGATTTTTATACTATCTTTGGTTGAGGAACATCTATGCTCCTTTCAGCTCCTTATTCCTCTTACAAATAAAACTGCTAGAACATAGATGAGGAGATGTTCTTGTGGTTTGGTCAAATTGAAGATGCAGAAATAAACCCACACACTTATGGTCACTTAATTTTTGACAAAGAAGCCAAAATTGTACAGCAGTAAAAGGACAACATCTTCAACAAATGGTGGTAGTCTAACTGGATCCCCACGTGTAAAAGAATGCAAATAGACCCGTATTTATCACCTTGCACAAGACTTAAGTCTAAGTGGATCAAAGATATTAGCATAAGGCCTGACACACCAAATCTAATAGAATAGAAAATGGGGAAAAGCCTTGAACTCATCGGCATTAGTAACAACTTCCTGAACAGAACACCAATAACTCAGGCTCTAAAGCCAGCAATCAATAAATGGGACCTCATGAAACTGAAAAAGCTTCTGTAAGGCTAAGGACACTATCATTAGAATAAAATAGCAACCTACAGACTGGAAAAAGATCTTTACCAACCTCACATCTGACAGAGGGCTAATATCCATAATTTATAAAGTACTCAAGAAAATAAATGCCAAGAAATCACATAATCCAAACAGAACTAAACAGAAAATTCACAAAAAAAGGAATCTCTAATGGCTGAGAGACACTTGAAGAAATGTTCAACATCCTTAATCATCAGAGAAATGTAACCTAAGACTACTCTGAGATTCCATCTCACACCTGTCAGACGGCTATGATCAAAATCTCAAATGACAGCACATGCTGGCTAGGCTGTGAAGAAAGGCAAACACTCCTCCATTGCTGAGGGGAGTGCAAATTTGTAAAACCACTACGGAAATCAGTCTGGTGATATCTTAGAAAGCTTGAAATAGCTCTACCTCAAGATCCAGACAAATCTTTCTTATGAACATTGATTCCAATGCAATTCTTTACAGACTTTGAAAGAAAAATACTCAATTTCATACGACAACCAAACACCAAACAAAACAAAACAAAAACTAAAAGCAAAAAAACAAAAAAGAATAATCCTGTATAATAACAGAACATCTTTAAGTGTCACCACTGCCTATTTCAAGCAGAACTACAGAGCTATTGTAGTAAAAACCTCACCGTAAACAACTCAAAATTTAACTATGAGACTCTAGCTAGCTAGTCTTCAACCACCTCAGAGACCTGAGAGGGATAAATTTATCTGATTATATAGGAAGTGCAGGGCCTGAAGCTTCCAAAACTAAGAAATGCCATACCAGTGGCTGCTTGGACAGTTCCCAATTTCTCTCCATACATTACAGCATCAATCTTCAGCCTTTTGGCCCCGTTTCTCTGACAGACATTGATTGGAGAGCAGGAATTATGAAGGACTTACCTACCCTGTCTTGGCAGAGGTAGGCTGTCGGCTGTCAACTTTCCTGCTTCCTAGTTTTGTCCTTTTTGGACAGCATTCTGTCTACAGTTGAAGCAAGGGGTTTTTCTTGCCAAGAGATAGGCTTGCCACTAAGTCAATCATCTCCCACTGGAGATTCTTCGATGCTCATCTTCTACTTGGAGTAGAATCTCATAGTTAAATTTTGAGTTGTTTAGTAATCAAGAGCGTGTTCTGGATCTAAGAAGATGTTTTTAAAATTGTGATGCAAGTTAGTATGAAAGCTGAGTTAGATAGAGAACTTTAAACTCATGGAAATGGTTAGATAGTAGAATGTTAAAGTCAGGTGCCAGATACATATGGACTCGACATTGGGAATGTATTCTAAGCCATATATCTCTTATAATTGTGGCCTATGTATTTCTGCTCTTTTGTATTTTACTTATTGTTATAATAGAAAGAACCATTTGTTGGACTGAACAGGGGAGCTGTTGGGGAGAAAACGATATACCTTAAGCTAAAAAAAAAAGGTAGAGGATGGGAGGTTGGGTGGGAAGAGGGTGGAAGGGTGGGACTAGAGGGGGGGTAGGGAGGGGATTGGGATTGAGATGTAACTTGAAGAAATAAAAAATAAATTATATATATATACATATATATATATATATATATATATATATAAAGAACCTCATGATATTGGCATAAAAACAGACAGGAAGATAATGGAATTGAATCCAAGAACCAGAAGCAAACCCACATACCTACGGACACTTGATTTTTGCCAAAGAACCAAAAACTAACAAATACAAAAGCAAAGCAAAACAAAAACTAAGAACAACAACAATAACAACAACACAAACCCCAAAAACCTAAAAACAAAACAAAACAATCTCATACAATAAAAGAACTTCTTCAGAAATCACCATCCCTGATTTGAAGCTGTACTACAGAGCTATTGTATAAAAACCTCATGGCATTGGCACAAAAACAGAGAGGTTGATAATGGAATCAAATCAAAGAACCAGAAGCAACCCCACATACCTAATGACACTTGGTTTTTGAGAAAGAATCCAAAACTATACAAAAGCAAAAAAAAAAAAAAAAAAAGAAAAGAAAAAGAAAGAAAGAAAGAAAGCATTTTCAACAAATGTTGCTGTTCTAATGAGATTTCTGCATGTAGAAGAATCCAAATAGGTCCATATATCTCACTAGCAGAAAACTCAAGTCCAGTGTATCAAAGACATCCATATGAAACTGGATATACTAAATCAGGTAGAAAAGAAATTGGGGAATACCCTTGAGCATATTGGTACAGGAGACAACTACCTGAATAGAACACCAACAGCTCAGGCACTAAGATCAACAAATAATAAATTGGACCTTATAAAACTTAAAAGATTCTGTAAAGCAAAAGATACCATTTAATGGACAAAAGGAAACCATATCTTTACCAATGCTACACCCAACAGAGGGCTAATATCAACAACATATAAAGAATTCAATAAGCTACACATCAACAGACTAAATAACCCAAGTTAAAAATGGGGTACAGGTCCTTTTTTCTTGATCTTTCCTATACTATGTCTATGTCCCTTTATTTTTTTCAAGTCTGTTCACTCCTACATAGGAAAGAAAGAAGGATACAGAAAAGAAAAAGAGAGAAGTCCCTAGGTCTAACCTCCAAAACCCATTTAACAAGACCATTTAACAGCTTGTAGTCTCTTCCCCTAAACAACAGAAATTTTCTATTATCCATCAAATAACCAAAGGGGGGAAAACACCCTCCCCACCTTCTGGGGATGGGATGTTGCTTTCTTAAATTGACTTCCTGCTGATTTGGGACACAGTAAAACTGTTTGGGGCCCAAATGAGAATGGAAAAATGGTTAAAATGTTAATAGAATCATTTTATGTTCAGTCCTTTTGTGCTCAGCCCCTTGCTGCAACTGTAGACAGAATGCTGTCCAAGAAGGACAAAAGTTTGAAGCAGGTAAGTCAATAGCCTAGCTCTGCCAAGACAGGGTAGGTAAGTCCTTCATAATTCCTGCTCTACAATCAATGTCTGTCAGAGAAATGGGGCCAAATGGCTGAAGATTGATGCTGTAATGTATGGAGAGAAAATGGGAACTGTCCAGGCAGCCACTGGTATGTCATTTCTTAGTTTTGGAAGCTGCGGGCCCTGCACTTCCTATATAATCAGATATATTTATCCCTCTCAGGTCTCTGAGGTGGTTGAAGACTAGTTAGCTAGAGTCTCATAGTTAAATTTTGAGTTGTTTAGGAATCAAGAGGGTGTTCTGGATCTAAGAAGATATTTTTAAAATTGTGAGGCATGTTAGTATGAAATCTGAGTTAGATATAGAACTTTAAACTCATGGAGATGGTTAGATAGTAGAATTTTAAAGTCAGGTGCCAAATACATATGGACTGGACATTGGGAATGTATGCTAAACCATATAACTCTCATAATTGTGGCCTGTTTTTGTATTGTATTTATTGTTATAAGAGAAAGTACCAATTGTTGGACTTAAAGGGGGAGTTGTTGGGGGAGAAAAAGATATATCTTAAACTAAAAAAAAAGGTAGAGGATGGGGGGTTGAGGGGGAAGAGGGTGGAAGGGTGGGACAGGAGTGGGTAGTAGGGAGGGGATTGTGATTGAGATGGAACTTGAATAAATAAAAAATAAACTATAAAAAAAATTCCAAGAAAAGTGGATGGAGAAGCACCCTTAAAGAATTTTGGCCAAGTATAAAAAAATGGGGTACAGATTTAAACATATAATTCTTAACAAGAGAATCTCTAATGGCTGAGAAGTAATTAAAGAGATGTTCAATGTCTTTAGGCATAAGGGAAATTCATATCAAAATAACTCTGAGATTCCATTTTACACTTATAAGTATGTCTAAGATCAAAAACTCAAGAGATAGCACATGATCATGAGGATGTGGAACAAGGGGAACACTCTTCCATTGCTGGTGGGAGTGCAAATTCGGACAACCGCTTTGGAAACCAATTTGGCACTTTCTCAGAAAATTGGGAATAGTTCTAACTCAAGACTCAGTTATACCTCTCCTGGCATATACTCAAAAGAAGCTCCGTCATACCACATGGACATTTGCTCAACTATGTTCATAGCAGCTTTATTCATACAAGTCAAAAATTGGAAACAAACCAGATGTCCCTCACCCAAAGAATGAATAAAGAAAATGTGGTGCATTTATACAAAGGACTATTACTCAGCTATCAAAAACAATGACATCATGAAATTTGCAGGCAAATTGATGAAACTATAAAAGATCATCCCCAGTGGTCTAACCCAGCCCCAGGGCACACATGGCATGTACTCATTTATAATTGTATATTAGTCATGAAAATCAGCATAACCATGCTATGATCCCCAGACCCAAAGAAACTCAATAGTAAGAAGGGACCAAGGGGGTATGCTTGAATTTCACTGAGTAGGGAAAATCGAATAGACATAGTGGGTAGATAGAGAAAGGAAATTGTGTGGGGTGGGTGGGAGGAGGGGAGTATGAAGGATCTAGTGAGGGGATGAAGTGAGAGAAAACTGGAAAAGAGAGCTAGAATCTGTGGGAGATGTGGGGGCACTTATGGGACTAATTAGAAACCTAGAAATTGAAACTCATAGGAATCTAAGGGTGACTGTTGCTAAGACTCATAGCAATGGGGGATATGGAACCTGAAACTGCCATTTCTGGTAACCAGAAAAGACTTCCAATGGAGGGATTGTGACACCAGCCCAGCCACAAAACCCTTAACTCATAATATATCCTGCCTATAAAAAGTGTAGGAGGAAAAATGGAGCAGAAATTGAGAGAAGGCTAACCAATGGCTGGCCAATCTTGAGATTCATGCCATGAGAGAAAGCCCACCCTGACAAAATAAATGATATTCTGCTATAATTGCAGACAGGTACCTAACATAACTGTCATCTGAGAGGCTTCACTCAGCAACTGACAAAGACAGATACAGAGAACCATAGGCAAATATAAGACAGAGCTTGAGGATTACTGTGGAGGAGCATGAGGAAGGATTGAAGGAACAGGAGAGGCCATGAACACCACAAAAACAAACAAAAAACAAAACAAAGCAAACAAAAAAACCCTATACACTCACCTCAGCCCAAGGGCCCCAGAGACTGAACTCCCAGAGAGTGTGCATGGGGAAGACCTAGGCCATCTGAATATATGTAAGAGTTGTGTAGCTTGGTGTTCACATGGGACTACTAACAGCAGGAAGAGGGATGTTGCTAACTCTGTTGCCTGCCTCTAGATCCCTTACCCCTAACTGGGCTGCCTTATCTAGCCTCAAAAGTAGATGAGCCTAATCCTAGAGCAACTTGAGATGCCAGTGCAGATTGATATCCATGGGAGGTCTCCCCTTTTCTGAGGAGAAAGGAGGACTGGAGGATTGGGGCTAGGGGATGTGAGAGGGGGGACTGGGAGAAGAGGAAGAGGAAGCTGCTATTAAGATGTAAAGTAAAAGGTCAAAACTTCACATTTCATTTTTTGTTTTTACTCCCTAACCCTTCTATCCCACTCCTCTGGAGTGGAGTGTCCCTACATAACAGTCTCTCGCCCCAGTTCAGAGGTCATATGAGGGCCAAGAGCCTCCTCATACACTGGGGACCTACAAGGCAGTATCACCAGTGAAAAGTGTCTCATTGCCAGGGAGAGAAAACTAAAAAACAAAAAAATGAAATGTGAAGTTTCAGCCTTTTGCTACCAATTGTCATAAACTGAAACTGGACATTGGGAAGGTATACTGGGCCATTTAACTCTCATAAATGTGGCATATTTATATCTGTTGTTTTGTATAGTATTTACTGTTATAAGAGAAGGAACCATCCATTGGACTGAAAGGGGAAACTGCTGGGGGGAAGAGGGTGGAAGGGCAGGATAGGAAGGGGGAATAGGGAGGGGTTTGTGACTGAGATGTAACTTGAAGAAAAAAAATAAAGTATTTTAAAAAAAAGAAATACAAACTAATAGTTATGCAAGCTTGTCATTTTTTTTAGGTACTATAACAGTCTATTATAGTTATTTTCTAAGCTAATCGGAAATGAAGTTGCTAAGAGACAAGTAGCATTTGCTTATCTAAATATAAGAGATAGATAGGGCATCTTCAAAAACCTCAAGAGATCTGCAGAATATGGCATTCAAAGATGTTTTCTTAACTTTAGATTTTTTGATATCGAGACATTTCAGTTCCTGACAGCACCCCCTATTCTACTCCAAGTAGAAGATGAGCATCGAAGAATCTCCAGTGGGAGATGATTGAATTAATGGCAAGCCTATCTCTTGGCATGAAAAAACCCCTTGCTCCAACTGCAGACAGACTGCTGTCCAAAAAGGACAAAACTTGGATGCAGTTAAGTCGACAGCCTAACTCTGCCAAGACAGGGTAGGCAAGTCCTTTATAACTCCTGCTCTACAATCAATGTCTGTCAGAGAAACGGGGCCAAAAGGCTGAAGATTGATGCTGTAATATATGGAGAGAAAATGGGAACTGTCCAGGCAGCCACTGGTATGTCATTTCTTAGTTTTGGAAGCTGCAGGCCCTGCACTTCCTATATAATCAGATATATTTATCCCTCTCAGGTCTCTGAGGAGGTTGAAGACTAGTTAGTTATAGTCTCATAGTTAAATTTTGAGTTGTTTAGGTATCAAGAGGGTGTTCTGGATCTAAGAAGATATTTTTAAAATTATGAGGCAAGTTAGTATGAAAGCTGAGTTAGATATAGAACTTTAAACTCATGGAGATGGTTTGATAGTAGAATGTTGAAGTCAGGTGCCAAATACATATGGACTGGACATTGGGAATGTATGCTAGCCATATAACTCTCATAATTGTGACCTATTTATTTCTGTTGTTTTCTATTGTATTTATTGTTATAAGAGAAAGAACCATTTGTTGGACTGAAATTGGGAGCTGTTGGGAGCAAAAAGATATACCTTACTTAAACTTAAAAAAAGGGAAGAGGATGGGGGATTGAGGGGGAAGAGAATGGGAGGGTGGGAATGCAGAGGGGAGTGGGAGGAGATTGTGATTGAGATGTAACTTGAAATAAAAAAGAAAGAAAAAAAGATATAAAGTCAATAAGTAAATAAATAAATTTAAAAAAATGAGTTGCAGCTGTAAGCCATGGATTCTGTTCTTTGAATTACCCTTCATTTGCTGTATAATATTTCTTAAGTCACAATACTACAGCCCTCTCCTCAGTAACAAAGAAGTAATGGCTGTTTGTTAAAGTGTGCTGTGGCAACTATATGTCCACAATTACAGGAATGAAAACAGTGCCCCTACTTCACCTGTCCTGCTACTTACTCTTGAAGCATCAGGACTGGGAGAAAGGAATGACAGGAGAAAAAATAGAGCTGTTTAAAGTTTAGAATGCTGGATGAAGAAAGTCATCACCTTTAATTGCACTATGCAAGAATAACAATTTAAGATCTTGGTGTACATTTCTACACCCTATAGGCATTGTGCTGTGAAAATGAAATATATATATATATATATTTAGAAAATTCAAAAATAATTAAAAGACACCACAGTCCTGCTCAATATCTAAAATTTTCTCTTAGTTGTCAGTAATATTTTTCTTTAAATTTTCAAATAGACTAATAATGTAATCCCATGATTTAGCTATGAAAGCAAATGAGCTGGATAGTTTTCATTTGCTAAATTACAAGTGTTAATAACTTGAAACTTGTACATTAATTTCTTATTCATTTTTTTCTGTGTACAACACCCAGTGAGACATTATGATGTGATATTGAGTACCAGCCATTTATGTAAAAATTAAGGTAAAAGAAATATATGTTTGTCAAAAATAGCAAACAAATTTATTGGAGGCATGACGACCTGGGATGGACTGGTAAGTAGAAAGAGACATGGAAACAGAAGTTGAAGTGCTAACATTATGTTAAAAATTTAGAATTATTTTCTATAACAATGAGGTATTTGCCTTTGCAGATCAGTAGAATACCTTTTGCAAGATAAGTCCTACACTACTGTTGCAAATAATGGCTAGAATACAAAGAAAAGCTGCCTAATTTGAGTGACATCAAAGTAGGTCATGTTGAATGAGGCCAGTAGCAGTGAAAACTGAGAGAAATGAATCATATGATTGATGGTCTTCACTTTCATTTAAACATTTACTGACTCTGGTTGACACTGTACTCTGCTAGCCATTAGGATTACAAAAATGAGCTGTAAGCTTGGTAGACAGACACACTATTAAATTCAATTCGTTATCCATGTTTTCATCTCCCAACAACAACAAGTCTCGTTCTTATTTACATTAAAATGGTTATTAAATAAAACTAACAAACGTAATTTACATTTGCAAAGCGTTTTATCATTTAAAAAATATCAGTCCTGAGACTTATATTTTTTATTTTCAAAGAATGCTGGTAAGAAACAGTAGTGGGATGTTCTCTTTATCTTTAAATACGAAATTGTAGATACATTTGTAGGCAACTGGCCTGAGTTTACAAAGACTATAGATTAAAATTGTATTCACATATCTTAATTGAATTCAAAACGGTTTTCCTTTATAATTTCACTCTATGCATATTCCATGCTTCGTGGTAAAGTAGTATTTTATTTCCCTATAATAATTCCATGTGAGTTTCCCTTCTTTAAGTAATATTGGTTGCTATTGAATTCTATTAGTTTTCTTATTATATTCCTTATAATAAATTTAGTTATGTTATATTATTTGATTTTATAAAATAGTGTTCAAGGCTTTTGTGGCTGGGTTGATGTCCAAGTTTCTCTTTCAATAGCAGGCAGCATATTTTTTCTCTCTTGCAGGCCTGCTCTTTTCTGAAGGGGAACAGAGAGGGGATAATCTGACAAGAGAGAAGGCTGAGAGAGGCTACAAATATTGGAAAAGGAGAAAATGTGGTCAGAATATATTTTGTTAGAGAAAAACCTATTTTCAATAAAAAGTAGTTTTCAGGAAATAGATCCCCCTCCTCCCAAAAAACTGTTCAAAATAAAAGCAAACCTACCAAAAAATAAAAACCCTAATACACATGAATACAACAATAAAATAAGTATTCTTTCATCCTTCAAACACTTTTTATTTAAATTTTTACCCAAAACTCAATAAAGGAAGAAATTGGATATCAATTTCATAAACTCAAACTGGCTATTCATTGGTACATAATTTTTAAGATATTAATTGATGCTTTAAATCCAGTTTGTTTTATTGTGTTGTTTTACTTAGCTTTTAATCATATAAACTATTAGAAATAAAACCATATAAAATGGGAAAATATCAAATTCTGTTGGAAGAACGTAAAGTATAAATCATTATATGTGAATACTTCTCTCTAAGACAATGTGACAGTGAAGACTTTAACAGAATGAGAGTAGACTTGGCAGAAGTGTTAACTTCCAGTCACAGTCAGGCAGCACGTCAGCACACTGTCATGGATTTTATTTATTTATTTATTTATTGTGAAAATGATACCCAGTACTCATGTCTTGGTCTCTAAATAGTAGTTTCTAATAATGAACCAGAACTTCTCAGAAAAATTTGTCTGATTCCAATGTTGAATCCAGAACCACAAAGTAAGAAAATGCTAAAAATAATTGTGACACATATAAAAGGGGAAAAGGAAATAGGAGCCAGGCAGAGTCAGATCCTTATGTTCATAGTCAGGGCAACTTGGGGAACAAAATAAACACTATTATTTTAACAGACATTACAAGTAGAAAACAATCAAACTGAAACTATATCATGTAAGCAGAAAAATACATGGTCAATAAATAAAAAAGATACAATATTAAATTTTACCCTTTAGCTTAAAATGCAGCACAAACCAAAGGTTGAGAGGAGTGAATGCTCATACATTTGTTAGATGTGTTGGAACTGACAACCATTAGAAATATATATAGCACCAGGAACTATGCATCCTGAATGGTGGACAATTATATTTGCCTGTGAAGGAGAAAAAGAAGTGCAAAACAAGATTCACCATTTGAAGATAAGAATAGCTCTCCGGACTTGTAAATTAAGCTGTGTTTTTGTTTGTTTTGATCTTTAAGTTTTAAATTTGGCTATATTTTTTAATTATTATTTTTTTATTTCTCTAAGTTACATCTCACTCACAATCTCCTCCCTACTTCCCGCTCCAATACCACCCTCCCACCTTCTTCCCCCTCACTCCCCCCCCCCATCTGCTTCCTTTTTAAACACATGGAGATGGATACATAGTAGAATGCTAAAGTCAGTTGCCAAATAGCTATGGAATGGACATTGGGAATGTATGTTATGCCTTGTAATTTTCATAATTATGGACTAAATATTCTTATTGTTTTGTATTGTATTAGTTATAAAAGAAAGAGCCATTTGTTGGACTGAAAGGGGAAGCTGTTGGGGGGAAAAAGATAAACCTTAAACGTAAGAAAAAAAAAAGCAGTTTCGTTTTGTTTTTCAGAAGTCAAATGTCATTTCAGAAAGCCACAATTTGTCAAAATATAGAGAACCGGCCATGCAAAGTCCAACCTCAATGAATAAATCTACAATACATCCTCTCTACATAAAGCCCAGGGATCATTGTGGAATTGAGAGTGGGGAGTAAAGATATAATATCCAGAAGTCAAGAATACTCATTATATTGTTTTTTCTAGATGTGACAGGGATATTGAACCCATTAACGCATGAGATCTCAAAATTATTGTTTCATAAACAAGCCCTGAATAATGACAACACACCTTGACTTGAAATTCTTGATAGAGGAACTCTCACAGAGCTCTTACCTTAGATGAAGAGGCAGTTAACGACTGCTGGGGTATGTAGTGAGAGTTTGGTTTCTTAACAAACCCAATTTTATATATATATATATATATATATATATATATGTATGTGTGTGTGAATATATTTTTGTTTTAATTACAGGTGTGGGATATGGTGCTGCTTCAGTTTGTCACAACTATTAACTATGATTGCCTCGTACTCTACCAGGGGCATGGTTTTGCTAACTGCAGATAGTTTATGTGATGCTAGAGCCATGAGAGGTCCTGGAGGTGCTCTGAAGAAGAAGGCATTTTCTCTCCCCTGCTGCTCCTGGTGGCTGCTGTTGGTGGCTTGTCAAGTGGTCAAGAGAAAAGAAAAAAGAAGTTGTGTATGTCCTGACGAGATGAAGATTGGACTTGCCTCAAAGCCCCTAATCAGCAAGAAGTATTTAAAAAGATCTCAACAGCCCCTCTCCCTTCTGAAGAGGTGTTAGGGTTTTGGAGGAATAAGGGGTGAAAGGGTGAGTAACATAAGAACCTACTAACAGATAAAAGTAACAAGTCAACAGAGGGATGAATCAGTTATCGTGTGCAATGACCCTCTTATGTGGGTTCCTAGTGCCCAAGAGTAAGCACTAAGCCATATACATATGAACAACACTAAATACACAAGTATTTATATTTATGTTACTATATAATATATATGAGTAGTTATTAAATACACCCATATATATGGATATACACATACGTGTGGACACACAAATATAAAAATAATAACAGAAAAATCATGCAATTGAGGAGTACGGGGAGCAAAGGAGGGAGTATTATTACAGATACAGTACACATATGTGAAATTAAAGCGTAACAGCTCATTAAATGAATTCGAGGACTATTAGACACAGCATCCTTATCTAAGGAGGTGGAGCTGAAGAAGCACTACCTTCCTTATTTCATGGACAGTAAAGCTAAGTATGCTGACCCATATATAACTAGGTGCTGAAACATCTGATACAGTCTGAGAGTGAGTAGGTAAAAATATAACAATCATGCTATGTCTTTAAAAACTTATAAATCAAAATAAATAACAAATATATTTCAGGTCAT
The DNA here is from genome assembly GCA_907164525.1 of Lophiomys imhausi. NCBI lineage: Eukaryota > Metazoa > Chordata > Mammalia > Rodentia > Muridae > Lophiomys > Lophiomys imhausi. The sequence goes on along the minus strand of CAJQZJ010001511.1, from coordinate 2,173,726 downwards.
ATTTATCAAAGATTGTCTATCACTGAGGAGTTCATGAGGAAAAAAACACTTGTTTATTGGAAACTAATAAAACTTAGTTGAGCTATCTGTTTTATATTATGAATAATATAACAAAATATTATTTCAATAATAAAAACACAGTAAGTGGAGTGGAAATAAGATTATCTGATTTTAAAGAATTACTGAAAGAATGATAGGGAGACTAGAATACAGTAGGTTTATTTTTATTGATATCTTGAATATTTTTTTTCCTTTTCATAATTCAAAGTGCAACTACATAATTTCTCCTCTCCTTTTCTTTCCGCCTGACCCACCCATGCCTGATACTTCCTCAATTCCAAATGAAAGACCTGTCCCTTTTTTAAAAACCAATTTTGTTATCTAATCTTATAAACCTGTCAACCTATAAATACAACAATTGAGTGAATTCAGTATTGTTTCTAAGGATAACTACTAACTATAAGACACAAGACAATGTGAAAAAAGATATCAGAATGTTGGAAAAGATTTACTTAAAATGACAAAGAGTAGCAATAGCTATACAGAAATAATAATAGTATATTACTGAATTGATAGGATGAGAAATATTGAAATATAATCCAAGTATATTTTATCAGTTAATGGAAACATTTAGTATATTACTTAAAATAACACATGGTATTAAAATTAATAACAAGCCAGAAACACCATGAATATATAGGCTAGATAAAATTTGAATTTTTTTCTGTTTCTTTTTTATAATTTATTTTTTATTTCTTCAAGTTACATCTCAATCACTATCCCCTCCCTACTCCCCCCTCTAGTCCCACCCTCCCACCCTTTTCCCCCTCAATCCCCCCATCCTCTTCCCCCTTTTTTTAAGTTTAAGGTATATATTTTTCCCCCAACAGCTCCCCCTTTCAGTCCAATAAATGTTTCTTTCTCTTATAACAATAAATACATTTAAAGGAAAAGTAAAATATGCTTTCAATTATTCAGTTAGTAAAAGCATAATCTGTAAACAGTTTCTTATTTTGGGTATTTAAAACCATAAATTCATGAAGAAACATCTACAGAGGTTTAAGAGATATAAACTAAAATATATGAATAGTGATACAAAAAGATGTAAGAAAAGTACATAAGCATTTTAAAATATATATAACATTTACTTATGCTTCCAGAAAAACATAGTTCTTGGAGGAGCAGAACGCCATATACAACTCATAAATTCACATTTCATAAAAATAAAGAACTAGCAATAATTATTAAAATACTTAAATGCAAATTTTATCAAATGTAATTTTAAGTTAATTAATCTAATGATAATGGTTCTAATTTTCTTGATAAAATTGCATGAAATCTCAATGCTAATAATTTAATATCGTATCCCTATTTTCTCTATTTGTAAAGTGTTGTCATGTCTCAGTATTGCCAAGTTCTAATTAATGTGCTAATGCTGCGTGAAAGATATGGCTATTTTCGGTTCTTGACAGTGTTCTCTTCGTAGAGGTTCTGCAATCTGGACAGTTACCTAATACCCAATCCTTACTAAAAATTATCAGCACAGGTTTACAAAATGTTGAAGGGTGTATTCTCATTTTCCTGTGTAGGTAAAGAGTACAAAATGCTTCCCTCTATGTTCTCATCTTCCTGTATAAGCAAAGGTATTTCCATTCATCTCATTCCTCTTCAAACACAAACCAAAGAATAGAAACTATAAAATGTCTTGATTTGGCTAAAATTTGTTTTTATAAAACATCTTAATACAGATTCTGAGACTGAAAACTGTGATGTACTCCTCAAAATTCTGTAGATGTCTTCATCAACACCAGCCCATGTCCAGGCTGCTAACTTCCAAACATGCATCGACAACATATCTATCACTATGGGACCTCCTGAAATAAAGCAAAGAAAGGAAGGTGACTCCCACAGAAGCATCTTGACCTGTGTGTATTTGCAGTACACACAGATAATACGATATCTGCATTGACAAATAAAGAATTCATAACTTCTAATAATGATAATGATAAATAAAATCTCCAAACATTGCAAGATCTCAGGAGAAATAAAAGAGTGATTAAGGGGAAAGGGGAAATACAATACGATATTGTTCTAATTATTTTAAGGAGGTAGTAATGATGCATAAATTAAAAATACACAAGTTTTCAAGGGAGCCCATAGAATCGGTATACCAGGCTTTTTCTACAATCCCCCTTTAATCTATGAAGCAGGTCTTATTTGTGTCAGATTGATTTTATGGAGATGTATATGTATAAACAAGTACTAAATGAGTTTATTGAATGTTTGGTATACAACAGACATGTATAAGTGTTTACATGTGTTAATGTAGTTATATATTGCAATAACCATATAAAGTTGTTACTTATTTTTGCTTTTTGTTTTTACAGAATAATTTACAAATTAAATCACACCTACAACCCAACAAAATTATACATGGCAGAAACTGAAATTTGCAACTGAACAATAAGGCAATACATGCTTTTTAAAAAAAAAAAAAAAAAAAAAACTTCACAGTCATCCTATAATGGGAAATACTAAATATAGACTCATCTCTATTCACTTATTTCTGTTGAAAACTAGATTAGGTGCTTTGATATCTAGCTTTTTGAATGTGATATTTCCTTGATATTGAAAATATGAATTCATTATTTAGTTTCTTACCTTTTAATATCAGACTCTATTGACTTTGAAAAGAAATGCATCAAAGATTTTCATGGCTGTGAGAAATAGATCTATCTGGCATTATTCTGCTCCTACTGCCATCTGAATTTAGTAACATTGATATATAGGTGAGCATCTTCAGATTTCGTATGGAAGGAGCCACTTAACTGGTATATGTTTTGAATTCCAATTTCCCCATCTAAGAGGGGAAAATGGAGGACTTCTACAAGGAGGCTGGAAAAGAACTGAAGAGGACTTGGATGACCAATGTAACTCATATGGAGCATTGGTGCCCCCAAGTTCATAGTTCTAGCGTGTAGGTTTACTATGCTGTGCCAAAATTTGTTTCTGTCTCCCGAATCGGACACTGTTGTATGACTCCAGGATACCTCCTTCAGGAGACTACACTTTCTTGATGTAGGCATCTTTTTTTTTTTAATAATTTATTTTTCATTTCATCAAGTTACATCTCAATTACAATCCCCTCCCTACTCCCCCCTCCAGTCCCACCCTTCCCCCCTCCTCCCCCTCAGCCCCACCCCCCCCTTCCCTTTTTTTTTTTTTTTTTTTTTTCAGTTTAAGGTATTTATTTTACCCCCCAACAGCTCTCCCTTTCAGTCCAAATAATGGTTCTTTTACTTATAACTATAAATACAATACAAATCAACAGAAATAAATAGGCCACGATTATAAGAGTTATATGGCTTAGCATATATTCCCAATGTCCAGTCCATATTTATTTGGCACCTGACTTTAACATTCTACTATCTAACCATCTCCATGAGTTTAAAGTTCTATATCTAACTCAGCTTTCATACTAACTTGCCTCATAATTTTAAAAATATCTTCTTAGATCCAGAACGCCCTCTTGATTCCTAAACAACTCAAAATTTAACTATGAGACTCTGGGTATCTATTCTTCAACCACCTCAGAGACCTGAGAGGGATAATATATATCTGATTATATAGGAAGTACAGGGCCTGCAGCTTCCAAAACTAAAAAATGACATACCAGTGGCTGCCTGGACAGTTCCCATTTTCTCTCCATACATTACAGCATCAATCTTCAGCCATTTGGCCCCATTTCTCTGACAGACATTGGTTGTAGAGCAGGAATTATGAAGGACTTACCTACCCTGTCTTGGCAGAGCTAGGCTGTCGACTTAC
>CAJQZJ010001511.1:2150949-2169498 GCA_907164525.1 Lophiomys imhausi | reverse complement strand
GCGCGCGTGCTTTATTGCTGAATGATCACTCATGTGTTTCTCATTGACTTCAAAACATGTATGAGATTTCTAAGTTCTACCTGGATGGAAATTTATAATGAATGAATGGAAGAGAAAACTGCTTCTGAATTGGTAGTGATGAATAATTTCAAGAGAAATGGACTGTTCCAAATTCTGAATATGAGACTTAGTGATCTCATATCATAGATATTATGAATATGTGCAGATGCCGTCCAGGCCTGAGTATGTGGAGTTGTTTCCATCGAGTATATTTTCTATTTTATAACATGAATTACTTGAAAAGGTAGAGACAACATCTTTCCACAATTTCTGAGATGCATATCTGAATAGGGTTTACCAAAAGTAAATACCAACTACCTTCAAAACTATATGTTTAGTAAAGTATTATATTTATGTTAGTTTTGAATATATGTTTTAGAAGTTATAGCTTTTCTGTCTCAGTCTTTAGTTGTTGTTGTTTGTTTGGAGTTTTTGTTTTGTTTTTGTTTTTTTCAAGATAGGGTTTCTCTGTGTGGCCCTGACTGTCCTGGATTTGCTTTGCAGAACAGCCTGGTCTTGAATGCACAGATATCTGCCTGATTCTCCTGAGTACTGCTGCTATTACAGGCATGTTTTTTGCCACCATGCATGGTTTTTGTATTAAATTTTACAAGCATTGTTAATGTAATTCAGACCCCAGTTATGTAAGAATTATCTGAAAACAGTAATCTTAGACTATAGCAAAGAAAGAATGTTGCTTAAACAATTGTTTCAGAAATGTGATGTACAAATTTATCATTTGTAGTTATGAAAATATAATAAAACCACGAGATTAGTAGTATACAGAATAAGATTATAACTGGCCTGGAAGAAGCAAAGATATTCTAAAGAGACTCATATGTCTCTCAAACATACTATCACACTCTTCAAACAATGGAGTCCTGAGAAATGGGAATTTCCCAGGAATCTCATTCTAGGCATAGGACAAATCCCCAAGCCACGATTCAGGACATACCACACACAATGATCAAAAAAGCCTGTTTGCTTCTGTAAAAAAAAAAAGTGGGGGTCTTATTTGCACAGAGAAAATATGGACATGTTAGCATACATTGTCTCCAAGAAAGAGAATTAAGTTTTAACAACATTTAAGACCGTCTTGTAGGTTGTAAGATATGGTTCATTAAAGTTCAGTCTGGCTTTCCCACTTAGTCTGATGAGAGTGGTGTTGTTTCTCTCTCTCTCTCTCTCTCTCTCTCTCTCTCTCTCTCTCTCTCTTTGTCCCTTTCCTAGTGTGATCACATGTAGTAAAACTTCTTTTCTGCTTTCAACTATTATTTTGACTTCTTTGCTTGGCTTATTGACGATAGGTGTATATTCTGGCTTGGGGCACAGGCGGTATAGCACTTGAGATCAGTAATAAAACCATATTTCTGTGTGAATACTATCTGTTGAAAGAGGTAAGCAAAGTATCTGTTTGCAGTTTGTGGCATGAATAACATTGTTGTATGAATTCTGTGTGCTACATGTTTTGCCTTAAAATTGAGATAGCAAGAATTCAGAGACAGCTACGAGCAAAACTGTTATACTACAATAGTAATGTGTGAAATGTTCATTTCTGCTGGTAACAAAAATAAAGTTAGATACTATAACTAAGATCTACCACAATGCTGATGCTCATTACCACATTAATTACTAAAATCTGTCACTGTAACTCACCTGAAATGCTTCATAGAATGGAAACTCAGCGCTGAGGCTTGTCCTTATCAGAGTGAATCAGAAAAATTAAATCCAACAGCATAGGCAAATAAGCTTCCACTTATTTACTTGTCCTAAAAGGTATGAAATGTCTTACAATTAGTTATAGGAAAAGGAAAAAAATATCTATTTATTTGTTTGTTTATTTTTATGTGAGTGTTGTATATGAAAATATAGTCACTATTTGTAATGTAGGATAGGCATGTAAGTGGATATTAGGATAGTTGTGAATATATGTAACATATATAAACAGTATTGGCTAATGATTCTAAGACTTCAGCAAATAATACATGAAATTTAGACATCAATGTCATAAAATTGGGTTTTAAATGATGCCATTCCTGTAATATCTTCCCTTAACACATTCTCAACAATGAAATCTCCATCAAAGAGGCAATGTATTCACAGTCTTAATGTCTATAGAGCATGGTTCCTCTTAACCCCGTATCTGTAGAATTCCGATTGTATTTGATATCACTGACATAACCTTTTCTGTTGTAGATCTAACTAAAACAAGTATTTTAAACACTCCTAATATATGCAAATTATTAAGTAAGAATCCTCTTACTTAATAATTTGCAGAAACAAAACATATTGCAGAACAAAAATATTCTTCCAAGGAAAAATAGGACAGTCTAATTATTGGGTCATTTGTTTCATATTCTACATAATTCTTTCTTAAGTAATTATATTGTCATTAAAAGATTACTTTACACATCTTTTATCCTTAGCTCAACTTTCACCAAAGAACAGTAAATGACAGATCAGTTCTCAATTGGCTATTTATTTCTGTTTGTATTTGTTACATCATTCATATTTCTTATCAGTGCATGTGATAAGATGCACACTCAAACACAGGGGTGTGTGTTTGAGACAGAGAAAGAGTAGGAAGAATGTACAAATGCAAGAGGAGAGAAAGAGAATATACATGTGAGTCTATGCAACTAAGATGGAATTCACCAACTTTTGACACAGTTAAGTTCTTCTCATCAATCGTTATGGATAAAAATTAGAGATATCTGCCAAAATCATTTCATAATTTTGTAGATTATGGAATTTTTAGAGTTCTGCATGGATTCTGAATTCCCTGCTTTCCCAGTTTCCTTACCTCCCCAGTTTATGCTAAAAATTCTGCTTTTTCCAGGTCACATTGATTTTTATTAATTTATTCAACCCCTTCCAGTTCCTGGCCCTGTTGGCTGTTCTGCTAACATCTAACCTTTGCCTTCAGTAGGTAATTTTGGAAGGAGAAATTAATGTCTACTACTTTAGTTTTTTTTTCCCTACAGAGAATGTAACTAGCTTATTACAGAACCTTTAAAGATTAATCTTTAAAGGCCCTGGAAAGCTATCAGAAGACAGTTACTGGTCCACTTTTTGTTATAGAATTTTCCACTGTGGTGGCCAGTTATTAGAACAGCTAAATCATGCTGAAGTCACTTGTTAAACTGTCCAGATTGTATGGGACCTCAGCATGTGCTGAATTAACTCAAGTCATTTGATCTTACAATGTTCAATCGCTTCCTAGTAGAAACATATTAATTGAGGGTGCTGAGGGAATTTATATGCAACAGAAAAGTCATTAACAATTTTGTTGAAACATACCATAATAAATTGTGGAGTTTTTTGGTATTTTATATGAAAATCAGATAAATTCCCCCACTAAATGTATATATAAAACATTGTAATAAAATGTACACTTTTATTCTAATTAGATTTTTATTTTAGGTTATAAGAAAAAATAAGAGATGACTCCTTAAAGCTTTTAAATACATAAAACGTAAGGTTTTGTTATCCCAAAGAGAGGCATTCTATTGCACAAATATATTAATTTAGTTGCTGGTATGGAGACTAAACAGAAATAGATAACGTTTATATTAGGATTTTATACTGAGGAATTTCTGAGTAAGATAATTACCCATTTGGTATTATTTAAATTGAATGTAGGTTTACAAGCATGTCTTTAAAAATAAATATTCTTCCACACAAATCATCTGCTATGAATATAGATTCTTCCAGTTGCTGTAGGAAGTATCATCATTCAGAGATAAAGGAAGAAAACAGCATAGACACTGCAGCTGGAAATGGCTTTACCACAGATATACTTACTGTGAACCCAAATCACCCAAATCTATTGAGATGAAAAGGTAGGATAAAAATAACTGAAGTCTTTGTTATCAATCTATGTGTGTTCAGTAATTATTATGAAGGCATGCTTTCAATCTATTTATTTATTGTTATATAAAAATCTCTACTTCCCTTCGAATCCCCCAAGCCAAGGTACTGGGGAAAGGATATTAATAGAGACAGAGATGTAGAATTCTTTAGTCACAGATCCTTGGGGCAATTCATCAGGATTCCAGTAGACCAGCCAAATGGCATACACCAAAACAGGTACTAGAAGCAAGTAGAACACAGCCATTTAGGAAGCCAGCAGAAGTTTGATGGAGCACTAGCAAGGACAGCTGAAGAAGCAGCAACTCTAGCAACTCCTTTCTGGCTGCTAGCTAAGCCCACCTGGGCCGTGATCTTCAGCAGCAAAGGCAGCAGTAAGTCCAGGCAGAAGGAAGTCTCTAGAGAAGCCAGTCTCAAAGTGTTGTCAAGTATTTCAAAGCAAAGCAGCAATGAGAAGTGATGCCAAGCAAAAAACAAACACCCAAACGCCCCAAAAAACCAAACCATCCCCCAAAGAAAACAACAACAAAAACCCTCCTAAGTTTATGAGTTTCTATTTATACTCCCTCAAAATATGCACAAGGATGTTTTCTAGTTGGCCAACCTCACACCCTCCTCACAAGGTACTTCCTGTTGGCCAGGATCACATAATCTCCAAGGACTGTCGATCAAAGGATGTTTTTCAGCCAAAAATGTGTGCCATATGTAACAGTTTCAGGCTGCCAAAGCATCATGTGCTCTTCCATCAGGATGTTTTTCAGCATTGGACAAAACACCTCCACATCCTATACTTGAGACCAAAACCAAACAAAACAAAAAACAAAAAACAAAACAACAAACAAAAAAAACCACATTCATTCAACACATTTGTGTTTTTAAAGAAATCAGAACTTCCACCTCATGATTACATCTCATACTTCATGAATATAAGAAAAATATATGCATATCAAAATCATGACATACATGTGAATACATGATTTATGTTGGAAAATAGGAATATATTGTCCTTTGAAAATTGAAGTCTGGTAGCATTAAGCATTTGTGTTTATATTTTCATAGTTTTTCTTTCCTTATTAATTCCAAGATATTTTAAAACTTGAAATTCTTTAATTATATAGATGTTCATCATGCCTTACTTTCAACAACTTTCCTGTAATTAGGAAATTACCCATACATGGTGCCAGATCTGTGTCTCACTAATGCTCCTCCACCTATTTGCAAACTTATATGACATAAACTCATCCCTATAGATGTGCTGGACCAGGATGGTCACAATTAGACTGATACTTATCCCTGTGTGTCGTTTCGTGTGGTGGAAATGCAGTTTTGCAACATGACTAGGATATCGTTTCTCTTGTTTGGTGGAGACGTTTATTTGTAACTGTCCTCACTTCTTTTGAGTCATTTCTATTGTAATCTAGAGTAGGTTTCATTACCAGCTTTTAAGAATTTGACTGATATATTATCCCAGCGCTTGTTCCCTGCAGCCTATTTAAGGATGTCCCTTATGGAGTCCTTCCATCTTTGTTTCTCTATGATTTTATCTCATTTTTCTCCATCTTTCTCATCAGTATGGACAGACGATGCTACTTCTCTCATTTGAAATATTCCTCTGTTTGAAAAACATCAAACTTGTTTCAGTACTTTCTTTCCTTTTCCAGCAAAACTCATCGAAGGTTGTATACAAAGTCTCTCCAATTTATCTCCTCTCATTCTTTCTTGAATTTGTTTCAATCAGACTTTTCCAGTGAAACTGCTTATCTCAAAGTCCCCCATGACCTCCCATTACTAAGGCAACCTCTCTGTACATTGTGAAACTGGATTTAGCTCTTGCCTCACCTCACTATTTAACAGCATGCCATAAAATTGATCACTTCTTCTGCCTTGAAATACTTCCTCAGTTGTCAGGATACTGCATACTCCTAGTTGTCCTCCTCCTTCTCTGAGGCTCTATTTTTTAAAAATTCTTTTTATTTAAGTCTTCTAATTATGGAGTGTTCCTGGTCTTAGTCCTTGCATCTCTTTCCTTTTATGTCTGTAGTCACATAGCCTCAGGGCTAAAAATACTAACAAGCTGTCTTTCCTATTTGCATGTTAGGTTTCCATTGCATTTCTACCTATATAGTTAACATCTCCACTCAAAAGGGGAACAGCTATTTCAGGTATTATGTTCCTTAAGTTGGGCTCTTAGACTCTTGGCATCACTCATGTCCTACAGCTCTTGGTTTTTTAAATATTAATTACAAGCAATTTATTTTTTGTGTTATCAAAATATCAGACTCATAATTGGTTCCTTTAATTCCTGCACAAATCACATTCATTTCAGAATTGTTTCTGTCTTCATTTCATTCACTCCAAGTTTCCTACCAGGTAGAACTCAGAATGACATCTCATACATGTGTTGAGGCCAATGAGAAACACATGAGTGATCATTCAGTAATATGGCACACACACACACACACACACACACACACACACACACACATACACACACACACACACACACACACACACACACACACACACACACACGGCCTCATTGCTTTTGTAACATAAAAGTGGGTCTAGTGTCTGGATGATGGACATATTAACATAAATTTATTTTCCAATATTAGCCTTAAACCCATAGCCAAGAGTAAAAATGAAGCTTCTAGTCAGAGATATTCATATTCTCTATTGATATTCCTACTGGCAGACTGAAAAATGAAGAGAGGCTATTAACTGTCTTGAATTATTTTAGAGTTTTCTGCACATTAAAAGGGAGTTTCCTAATGTTTCTGACATGTAATAATCTCTCTGACTACTTGTCTCTTAAAATCAGCCTCAGTGAAGGCACCTCCAGAAGGCCATGCAAGTGTATTGTAAAATATCACTCTTTCATATGCTGGATAATGAAGTTAGTCATATGGTCCATCACTGCTTCATGGTATTTCATTAATACTCTCTTCCCCTGGGAAGAAAGTAGTCTTCAATGCTACTATTCCCACCCCTCACTTGGAAAGACCAAAGATAAACATAGATTTTATCTCTTTAATATGTTTTAATTTTTACCCCCTTTCTGTTAGGCTAAGAGCCCTAAACTATTACAATTTGTTCTGACCCCAGGAATTTAATCTGTGTAAAATTTCCTTAAATCATAAGGAAAGAGATGAGGTACTGGAACGATGTGAATGTTGGTAAAGAGAACTGTTTTCATACACACACACACACACACACACACACACACACACACACACACACACGCACACACACGTTTTATGCAGTATGAATAAAAGAGTTAGTTTTGTTACTTAATTTATTCTTGAGAATAAATTAATACTATGTGCTATAGTATAATTAATACATTAAAGCTCCCTAAAGATTCAGATAAATATATTTTGCTGGGAATAGGAATAAGAACACAGTGCCTGAAGAGATTTGAAATGATGGATATTGTCAAAAACACCAATAACTTAAACAGGTATGTAAAGATATCATAATGCTAGAGGAAGCCTCTAGCAGAACTAGTCATTGTCAGATATTAAAAAAACAATCAAAGTTATGTGTATTCTATACACAAGGTACTTATGTACCTTACACTTTGACTATTATTCTCACAAAAACCTTGGGTTCCAATAATACATTGTTTATGAGCACTCCAAACTCACTGGTTAAAGTGGTTTTAAATATTTGCATAAAAGTACTTGAAATACGTCTTTTCTTGGTGTTAGCCTTTTGCTTCTGTCATAGGTCCATCCGAGTTTATTAAACTTGAAAATTACCCTATGACTTTTCATAAATAGTGCAGTTATAGCCTCTGATTTACATAGCATTTTTCTTCCATAGAACCATTATAAGTACGTTCTCCAGTTCAAGTTTGCTTATGGTTAAATATATCAAGTCATATATATGTGTATATTGAATATGTATACATATATAAGGTTATACATATTTTTCTTGATTTTATACAGTGTATTTCTTGAAATAATTCAGTATGGAGCCAGAAATAAATTTCAAGAAGAATTGTAATGCATCATGATATTTTTATGCACAGGAATTTGTGTATTTCAAAAATTTCCCTAAATAGCAATCATTCTGGAGCACATTCTCTAATCTATATGAGGTTCAATTTTATATGAATTTAACATTTATATAAAGTCATCTACAAATTCTTTACAAAAAAACATAGAGAAAAATGTAACTAAAAATGTAAATGTTACAAGTCATTCTGAGTGTTATTCTAGCTATATGGGCTAAACAGACATTTCGCCTTCCTATAGTCTACTCCAGTTTTCTCCAGATTTTTCCAAGGTGAGACTCTTACTTGAGATTGTAAGATTCAAGAGAATAAAGATGTCCATTTCATATAGCATGAACATTAATCTTAAACCAACTAAGTTTGATATTGAACCAATGAAATAACTTCCTACTCCACCTATGTCCCCTTCTTCTTCTCCATGTTGTCTTAAATACTTTCCTCCTCAATGTTCCTCCTTTTTGTTCACACCCTGTTGACTGGTTACTTGCTCTGCCTCCTGACCAATGGTTGATTTATTTAGCTCTTTGAATAAAGATGGGTCCAAGGGCTGAGCCACACCACAAATACAGTAAACAGAAAGCTCTTGGTTTAAAAGTTTGTGTTAGGCATGAACCATGTGACTACAAGAAACAGATTTTTCCACTTCCAATACTAGGGGTTCACAATATGATCTAATATCCTGCAACATCTATTTCCACCTTAAGAAAATATTTCTCTTTTGGTGTGTCTGATTTGACCCTCAATGGCATTTTTTTTCCAAAGTGAGATCTACAGTACACAGCATTGAATTCAATGCCTATTTTGACAACAAAGTGGGACCTAGAACATATATTTTACATTCATCCTTGTTTCTGAGGATTCAAACTTTGCACTCAAGTTCTCTACTACTTTAAACATCATAGAGGAAAAATTTAAACAATGACTGAAACTATGAAAGAGGTGAGATAAGAGGGAGTCCTCTATGTTAATGTGCCTGCTAGAGGCTTACCACAAGAAATATGGTGGGAGAAAAAGTTGGCATTCCAGTTCTAGTATCACTTTGTTCTGGAAATCCTCCTTTTCTCAAGCAAAATGAAGACTATGATCATTCTTTCTCATATCAGTTTTTCCTCTGAATCATGATTTTTGGCAGTAATAATCGCTGTTTGCATATCCCCTGAGTTCAGTTAGCCTATCTTTGAATGTATCAACTGTGTTATGAACTCATGGGAGATAGCAAGCTTTCATTGTAAATGTACTTTATATAGAAGAAAAATAAACAAGTAATGCTGTATTTCAATTCTACATATTTGTTATTTTTGTTTAATAGTAAAAGCACTTTTGAAAAGTGAGGTACTTTACCTCATCCAATCCACTGTAAATCATGAATTCTTCATAATGTGGCAAAAGGCTGTAGATTTTCTATTTCCTTATGTGTTTGCATATTTTTTGAGACAGGATCTGACATAATCACCTGGGATGATCATAAATTAACTATGTAACCAATTATTAGACATATATTCAAAGCCCTTCTGCCTTAGTGTCCAGAGTACGTACATTATAGGCATGAACCACAATGCCTGACTCCAAATATGTAACTGCCTTACTGAAGTTAGCACATGCAAGAAGATTTCCACAATGAAAACTTGTACAGAAAATTATTTTTCTGCAATTAGAGTTTTAGTTATGTGCTAAAGAGTTTGGAAAATGAGAGTTCACCAAAGATGAAATAAATATATGTGAATTCCTCTATTATATTTATTATTATTAATTATTATTATTATGACTATCTTCATTTCTTTAGTTTTAGCTAGCACAGCCTATTAGTGAGTTATTGGAAGAAAGCTCTGTCATAGAAAGGAAACATTATAAAAACAGAATTTTCTTTCACTGTCATTCAATACACAATAGCCACAAAGTCCACCTATCACTACGGGGCAATTCCCCACTCCAGAACTGTCAGCCTCGTCAAGAGTGTCCATTATTATATGTTCTTTTTCTTAGAACTGGCTTCTCCACAGGATTGAGCTGCTATTTTTCCTTCTTTACCCAAGAAAATAGCTACATTTCAAGGCGTACATCCCTTTTTTTCCCCTTATATATGAAATAAAGTATCAGTCTTAAATGGGTAGGGCATGTGAACACAGTGACTTTCTGATATGTCAAGGAAAACATTTAACCATTTTAATTTCATACTTATTTTATCGTTCTCTAACTTTCTTATTTTGGTTACTACTTATAGTGTTTTCAGGAGAAAGCTATAGCAAGATGCATTGAATAAAACTTTTAACAATTTTAAGAAGCTTGAGTGTCCCAGGGCATTGGGCAGGTTTGGGGAGGCACAGATTCTGAAGATGATGATTGGAGAGGCTTCCCCTCCCCCCAGAGCAGCTTGCAGGGTTCCTTGGGTAGGGTGGGGCATTGGGGGGGAGGGGAGATCTACCCTAGGTGTTGGGGTTCAGGGAGACCCGAGGTATCACTATCCCTGATTTCAAGCTATACTATAGAGCAATAGTAATAAAGACAGCATGGTACTGGTATAGAAACAGACAAGTTGATCAATAGAATCGAACTGAAGACACAGAAATAAACCCACACACCTACGGTCACTTAACTTTTGACAAAGAAGCCAAAACCATACAAGGGAAAATGAACAACATCTTCAACAAATGGTTCTTTTCTAACTGGATATCAACTTGTAAAATAATGCAAATGGACCCTATTTATCACCTTGCACAAAACTTAACTCCAAGTGGATCAAAGACTTTAACATAAAGCCGGACACACTAAATCTAATAGAAGAGAAAGTGGGGAAAAGCCTGGAACCTATTGGCATAGGTGACAACTTCCTGAACAGAACACCAATAGCTCAGGCCCTCAAAAAATGTGAAAATTTTAAAAATAAATAATTATATTGTTTAACAGTATTTATATTATCATTAATTGATTGACAACTGGTAATTCTTAACCAGCCATTGTAAATGAGCACACAGACACCATGTGGATTTTAACAAATTGGCATGAAATGAGCAATCTTGGCCCACGTAAGCTAGCTCTTCATTCTATTATCCAAATATGACCCCATATATACGTACATCCCCTTGGACTGCTATTCTCCATGCTGTGCCGATGTTCTAGGCCATGTGGATGACATTCTTTTCTCTAACCCATGGTGTGTGTCTTCCTTCTTCCTGCTTCTGGCTGGAATGAATTAATCCTCTGTGCAAATTTCAGGGTTCCTGTTCTAACCTCAGGAAGTCCCACCTTCCTATACTCTTTCTGCCCACCTAATTGGCCGTCAGCGACTTTTATGACTTTTATTAACCAATCAAAAGAATATCTCAGAAGGGGTGGTACCCAGATATCAACATTGAAATCAACCTATCAGAAGCAATGATGTTAGACCTTCCATCAACAGAAAAGCTTCTCTTTTAATGACATTGTCACTAAAAGAAAATGGCAGCTTATAGATTGGGCAAAGATCTGTACCAACCCCACATCTGACAGACAGCTAATATCCAAAATCTATAAAGAACTCAAGAAATTAAACACCAGCAAACCACGTAACCCAATCAAAAAATGGGTAACAGATCTAAACAGGGAATTCACAAAAGAGGAATCTAAAATGGCCGAGAGGCACTTGAAGAAATGCTCAACATTCTTAATCATCAGAGAAATGCAACTCAAGACAACTCTGAAATTCCATCTCCTGTCAGAATGGCTAATATCAAAAACTCAAATGACAACACATGCTGGTGAGGCTGCTAAGAAAGGGGAACACTGGTGGGAGTGTAAACTTGTACAACCACTATGAAAATCAGTCTGGTGATATCCTAGAAACTTGGAATCACTCTACCACAAGACCCAGCCATACCATTCCTGGGCATATATCCAAAAGATTCCTCACCAGCCCTCAGGGACATCTCCTCAACTATGTTCATAGCAGCTTTATTTGTAATAGCTAGAAACTGGAAACAACCCAGATGTCCTTCAACCGAAGAATGGATAAAAAAAACTGTGGTACATTTACACAATGGAATACTACTCAGGTATCAGAAACAAGGAAATCATGCAATTTTGAAGCAAATGGATGGAACTGGAAAAGCTCATCATGAGCGAGCTAACTCAGACTCAGAAAGATACACATGGCATATATTCATTTATAACTGGATTTTAGCCATTATAGTATAGAATAACCATTGTACAATCAATAGACCCAAAAGAGCAGGAACAGAGACTTGGTTACCTGTTAGTGGGACACTCCACCCTAGTGGAACTCCCATGTATGCCTCCTGTGCAAGAGGAAGCTCTTAGACTTCATGTGACTAACAAACTGAGGGGAGCTAATAAATGGAGACACCCCACACAAGAGGGATGGGAAGGGTGGGAGAAAGGGTAGATAGGGTGGGAGAAGGGGTTTAGGATGGGAGGGAGGGGGCGACAATGGATATGTAATGAAGTAATAAATAAACACTTTAAAAAAAAGAACCA
Organism: Lophiomys imhausi; assembly: GCA_907164525.1. NCBI lineage: Eukaryota > Metazoa > Chordata > Mammalia > Rodentia > Muridae > Lophiomys > Lophiomys imhausi. Next base: position 2,157,080 of record CAJQZJ010001511.1, on the reverse strand, counting down.
TGAGAAGAATGAAGAAACCTTTAAATATTCTATAGGGAAAAATATTAATATAGGAAACATTCAAATAATCAACCATAATCTAAAGATAAGGTTAAGGGGTTAAAACATTGTTATCCAATTGATTGACACAATGATTCATCAAATATTTATTTCTGATGAAATTTGTGAGATATATATTTATATGTTTTACCCAATCTCTGAACATGCAGTCTACTGGAAAAAGAGAAAAAACACTATCATGAGAATAATATATTAATTAAACCATTCATTCCTTAATTCAAAAAAAATCCAATTTCTATAGTATTTATCATATCCACATAATTAGAGAACATTGTATTTAAAAATGACTAATGGAACACATGGGGATGGCATTGAAGGTAGAAATTGTTTAGGAAGCAGACTGTTAGAAGCACAAGGGTGTTTCCGACTTTAATGATGACAAGGGCCTCCATGGTTACAGGGAGGGTCTAGTTCAGAAAAGTATGTAAAATTATTTTCATTAATAAATCTTCATTTTAAATAAGAACAGAAGTCACAATCAATTATGAACTTAAATGTTTGATACACATTATAAACATCATAAAATTGTCTAAAAAAATCAGTACACTGAATATATAAACCCAGTAAACTCTTATCAATTTTCTTTCATCTATTGGTCTAAAATCCTGTAATATTTCACATTTTGCGGTGCACTGGGCACTGAAACAATCATCAGTCATTAATCTTTTTACAACCTTGTTATTATGGTTCGTTCCTAGATTCCACAACTGCTTAAAAATGCAAAGTGGCTTAGAATGTTGGGAAATAAGGAAAAGGAGTGTTTTTAAAATAAGATGTGGATCCTTTTGCCACTAGTTTTGTGTCCTCTACCTCACATAGACATGTTAATACAATTTCGTGGTTCTTCCTAGGGTCTTAGACAGAGTCAAGTAAAGAGACTTAATTTTGTATAATATGCTTTTGATCTGGGCTGGAGAGATGGCTCAGTGGTTAAGAGCACTGGCTGTTCCCCCAGAGGTCCTGAGTTCAATTCCCAGCACTCACAACCATCTATAATATAATCTGGTGCCCTCTTCTGTCTGCAGGCTTCAGACAGAACACTATGTACATAAAAATATGCCTTTGATTTATAGCAGTGCAAGGACAGGAGAGAGGACTCAGCTTCAAGGAGGCTTACTGCTCTTCTACAGAATTATCACATCTGGTTGCTCCCAAATACAAGTAACTAAAAATCCAGAGGATCTGATACACTCTTTTGGTTTCTGTGGGCACCCACAATTATGCATACACATACATATACATAAACATAAATAATAACTTTATTTTTTTATTTTTAAGATTATAACATATTACATTTTTGCTTTCCCTTTCTTCCTTCTGCATCCTCCAAAGTATCCCATATACCTGCCCTGCTCTTCTTCAAACTCATGGTTTCTTTATTACTAATTGTTGTTACATGCATATTTCTCATAATAATCTGTTCAGTATCTACAATGTTACTTGTATGTATGTTTTTACAGCTGGCCATCTGGAATTGGACCTTCAGGTAATATGTTCTTCCTTGGGGAAGACTACTTCTCCTACTCCATTTTTCTTTGCTTGCTTACAGTGCTTTGGGTAAGAGTGAGACCTCGTGGGTTTCTACCCCATCCACTGTGGCATAGCCATTGATGTCAACTGTTTTCAGCTCACATTTGAGAAGTTGTGTTGGTAAGAATTTATGAGTATCGTCTCCAACATTTCTAGGATACATAATGTCACAGGAAACGCTCCAATTCTCTGGCTCTTACAAATAATATGCCCCTTCTTCTGCAATGTTTCCTGAACATTAAGTGCAGAAGTGCTTTGTAGGTGTGTCCACTGGGACTGGGCTCCACAGCTTTGCATTTTGGTGGTAGTGGTTTCTGTAGTGGTCTCAGTCTGTTGCAAAAGGTGTTTCCTTCATGAGAGACCAAGACTATACTTATCTGGGTATAAGGGTAAATATTTATAATATAGTTAGGGTCTATGCTGCCTTAGTAAACTACTAGTCATACATTTTCTTTCAATAACAAAGACTTCATTAACACTGAGTAGTTTACTAGGTTCCTAGTACCAGATATAATTTTCCTCCCGTTGAGGCAGTCTTAAGTCAAGTTAGAGAGTAATTGGTTACCATTAATGTATGTGTGCTACTATTTCACCCTTACAGTTATTATGTCATAGTCTTGGATGATGTGGTTCAAAACATTATAGGTAGGTAGGACTATTGATTGCTTGTCCCATTTGAAAGCTTGGATGGTGCATTCTGGTACCATGAAAACTAGTCCTCTTGGAGGAGACATTCAATCATTTCCAACTCGGGGATCTCTGGATTCTGTTTCTGAAGTGCAAGCTACTAGGTTTTATTTTATTTTTTTAAATCATCCAGTGAAATCTGTCAGCTTTTAACTAAGTGAGTGCCAAAAAAGATACACAATTCAGGAATATTAAAGAGACAAATTATCACTGATAGTATGAAAGAGTTAAATGTTCTCTTTCCTCTACATAATGATATTTACTCTTACTTGCAATCCACTTACATAATAGCAGGGTGTGTGTGTGTGTGTGTGTGTGTGTGTGTGTGTGTGTGTGTGTGTGTTTGTGTGTGTGTGTGCGTTAGGCTGTGACAGGTAGGCATAAACACTAGAGATTATTTAACCCACAGAAGATTGTAGAAGGAAATATAATCTAAGCAAAAGCTTGATAAAAAACGAATACTACCACTATTGGCCACAATTCACAAAAAGTTTAAAGGGAAGAATTTTTGCCCTGTTAGATTCATAATCACCTTATGTTTGAAACTTAGTCTAAACGGTAATAGCTCAAATGAAAGCTGTAACCTACTGGAGAAGACCTACAATAAACATACAAACATAGTTCAATTGAGAGCACAGAACATGATGTGTGAGCTTTAAGAGCTCACCCGAAAAGGAAGCATAGAGTTAATGAAGCCTGGACTCAGTTTAAAAATGCTTCAAGGATTTCACCATCTGGTAAAGGAAGAAAAAAATTGAGAGACAGTGAATGAGCCATGTTCCATCTGATGCTCAGTGGCTCTGTTAACTCATAAGGATGATTGTCACAATTTCTGGCCCTGATGATGCTACAGATTAGATGTTTTACAATGTGGTATTCAAATATTGGCAAAGCATAAAATAAACACTGAAATACATTGTTTTCCTGGCAAGAGGAGCCTTTGATAGAAACTGAACCAAACCAGGAAAACAGAGAAGTTCAAAGTCCTGAATACTCTGTGGGTGGGTCTTTAAAAGCACACAACCACAAGTGATTAAGGCCATTGCTATTTCATTTTTTTTATAAATTGGGCATAAATTTAAGGAATATACTATATATGAATCCATGAATTGCTATTTTAGGCACCCTATTTTATACATTCAATACACATTTCCCTTTTTTATGGTCTGTCCATATGTGTGTGTTTGATGCTTGCATCTAGGTTTATATGTGTGGGGGCTTAAATGTGTGCAATGGTGTGGGTGTGCATGTAAGTACAGGCCCGAGGTCAGCGTCAGGTCTTTCACCTTTGTTCTTTACCTGCTATGCTGTGTCAGTCTCTTGCTGGTACGGTTATTACCAGTTCACCCATCTTGTTCCAGGAATGCATGCTGTCTGTCTCCCAAGTACTGGGATTTCAGATTGCCGTCATGCCAGTTACACTTTTACTTGAGTTCAAGAGATCCACGCACTGATCCTCACACTTGATTGATACATATTTAATACTCCAATTCATCTTGTATACTTCAATTTGGAACTTTTCCGTTCATACTTATGCAAAAATTACAACAAATATATTATTACTGTATATGAGACTAAATAACGCATATATGTGTGTTTATATATGGTAGAGAAATGTTTGTATATGTGTATTTAACAATATATTCTATTTTTAATTACATTATGTTTTCTCTTTTTCTTTTATTGTAAATACTTTTTTTTTTTTTTGGTTTTTCGAGACAGGGTTTCTCTGTGTATCCTTGGCTGTCCTGGACTCACTTTGTAGACCAGGCTGGCCTCGAACTCACAAAGATCCGCCTGCCTCTGCCTCCCAAGTGCTGGGATTAAAGGCGTGCGCCACCACCGCCCGGCGTAAATACTTTTTTAATACAGTATATTCTGTTTCTGTTCTCCTTGCTGCAAATCCTCCCAGGTCATGCCCACCTTCTCTTCTAACCAAATCCACACTTTTTTTTGTATCTATCTGGTTAGAAAAACTGGCGTCTAAAGAATAATAATAATAAATAATACAATAAGAAAATAAAAAACAAGTTAGAATAAGATGAAGCCAGCAGAAGAAAAAGTGCCAAGTAGTAAGCCAAGAAAACTCATAGGTTTGTTGATACATATATTTGCACACAAAGAAAAGCCATTAAAATATGAAACCAGAAGCAATAATAAAGATGCAAATAACCTGTAATGTTAAAAATAAAATGCTTTGACATAATATTATGAGTCAAAACCTATCAAAGAATCACTGAGTTCATTTTGTGTTGTCTGTCCCTGTCTCTTCCTGGACATGGTGTCTGCCCTTAGAAATTCTTTTAATGTCTAGCAAGACTCTTTTGGAGGAAACTATTTTTTCACTTATAAGTGGACATCAGTTGGAGATTTCTTTTGTGTTAAAGATGGGGGTTTGCTTCAACTTCTCTCAGAGCTAGGACCCTGTCTGGTGGAGACCCATGCAAGTTCTCTAGAATACTCATTGCAGAATTCACAGAACAACATGTAAACAATCTAATTACACACTGCTGAGTTAATGAACATGTTACAATCTAATCAAAGAATGGCATGGATTCACAGTTAATAATATGAGTGAGTTCTCTGTAATTATGCCTATTAACATAGATGAGCTCACATCTCTCTTAATCAAACAAACAATTTACAGATACAAACACATAGAATAACTCATTAAATCATTTAGAGTAAATGATACTTACATCTATAGTGACACTATAAACAAACAAACAGTACCTCCACAAACATATGCACAAATTGCATGTTCATGAAGATGACAAGACAAAATGACCACCAAAATCTTCTCCTAATTCCTGGATAACAGTTTGTGATCTACATACTAAGCAGACATGTTTACAGATATTACCATTCTCTAAAGTGCCCACATAAGATTATTATATGCTGTCCTACACACAATTCATATAAAATATTTAAATAAATATGTCAATACGCACAAAGTATGTAATCTTATGGAATTCACTTTTAACAATTCCAAAGTTCCACAGGCAAACAATGGAAGAAACTTGCTGTGGAGTCTTCTCATAACAATTGACATCATTGTTAGGCTTTAGACCATCACTCTATCCCTAGCTACTGAGAAACTGAGGCAGGAGGATCACAAGTCTTAGGCCTCAGGAAGCAAATTAGAAGATAGTCTTAAAATTAAGGCAAATTAAATTTTAAAGAATGGGATTACATCTTAGCAGTAGAATTGTTCTTCAATACCCATGAAGCCTTGGATCAATACTCAGTATAAAATCAATAATAAAGTGAAGTACTATTGTTCCTAACAAACAGCACCCAGTATTCAGAGCACATGTGTTCTCATGGGGTCAGATAATCTAGCAAAAGCTCAGTGGGATATTGCAGTATTGGCAAATGTATAATTGCCTGCCTGTTAAAAACGCAAAGCTAAAACACATCAGTATAGTGGATATGTTATGGACTGTAGCTGAGCTTTTAGCTACTTTATTGGGTTCTTTTTCCTACCTCTCTAGACCATGGCTATATCTTACAACCCCCCCCCCAACACTAGGTAGGAAAGAAGGATAGAGGGGAGGTGAGGGGTAGATTTCTTTAGACTACTTCCTATTGAATAGGAGCATTGAGTTCCTTGGGCAAAGTCCAGTTTTTGCCATCAGCATATTTCTAACCAGTAACCAGTTATCTAGCAATCAACAACCAGCAAGAGCAACAGCAGGATCCAGCAGCAGCAGGGGCAGCAGGGGAAGCAGCAGGGGCAGCAGGGGCAGCAGGGGAAGCAGCAGGGGCAGCAGGGGAAGCAGCAGGGGAAGCAGCAGGGGCAGCAGGGGAAGCAGCAGGGGCAGCAGCAGGGGCAGCAGCAGGGGCAGCAGGGG
>CAJQZJ010001511.1:2074766-2141073 GCA_907164525.1 Lophiomys imhausi | reverse complement strand
CACACACACACACACTCACACACACACATTCACACACACACACAACTATACTTGGATACACACAGAGAAATATCAAGCAATAGAAAAGTAAAATATGTCCTCCTAACTTTGTAGGAAATTGTCTCCTAAGTCTTCTATTGGTATATAATATTTTCTGATATTACAGGAGGCATACATAAATACAGAGTTTATTTTTAATTAAATTAACATTTTTATTACATATATTTAAACATGTCTATTCAATTCACTTACAAATGACCCTCAATGAGAAAAGATTTCACATACTAACATAAACGTCTAGCATAGTTTCCAATATACTATACTTCCATATTCAATGTTATAACACAAACTTTTTAGACAATTATTTAGGCAACAGCACATTTCTACTGTCATCTAGTTCTTTACAATCATTTTGTAAACATCTTTTGAAAATTACCTTTTATAGCAGAAAAGATCTTAAAGTGAAATATATTAGAAATAAGTTTGCTAATAGTAAAGGCATATTAGTCCTGAAAAGTGAATATATTTGATTATCAATATAGATAGTTATTTTTGCCATTTAGAATATTTAGCATTCACTGTGTTAATAGTACAGGACTTAAAGTGTTTAGAAATTTATTAAAAACAGAGGATGTTCAAAACAGGTTTTTTGAATAAAAACTTATTTGTGTCAATAAAAGCTTAATTGTTAACTATAACAGTCTCTTATATTCTTAACAGTAGTTTTCAGCAAAACAGCTCAAACTTTTAATACATAGAAAATATAAGTAATTACCAACATTTTAAATGGTTCATTTTCTTTCTAGGACACCTGAGCTCATATTCCATATATCCTGTATGTAGTGCCCCTTATTTATTGGCAACTTCATGCTCGGATGATAAAGTAAGATTTTGGCGATGCAGAGTAACAAATGGAGAATCGGCTACATCAAAGTATGGAAAACTAGACCTTGTGTATATTTGGGAAGAATGGCCATTACTCATTGAAGATGGACTTCAGAGCAATAGTAGTCTAACTGTACCTGGTAGGCCTGTAGAAGTGAGCTGTGCACACACGAATCGTTTAGCAGCAGCTTATAAACAACTCACATCTACTAGTAGACCTCAGGAAGTTGTGATGCATGTAAGTATTTTTGAGTATGAGTCTACAGGAGGTTCATATTGGGTCCTTGAACAGACAATTAATTTAGATGGGTTAAGTACAGTGCTGGATTCTGGCATTAGTATTGATAGCAATTTAGTGGCCTATAATAAACAAGAGACATATTTAGTCAGTAAAGAAAGTATTGCATCAAACACCAAACACTTGGTTCACTTAGACTGGATGTCTAGAGAAGATGGTTCTCATATCTTGACTGTAGGAATCGGCTCAAAACTTTTTATGTATGGACCCCTGGCTAGCAAGGTACAAGAACAGACTGGTAAAGAGAACCAGGCATTTCCGCTCTGGGAGAGTACTAAAATTGTACCTCTTTCTAAATTTGTACTATTACAAAGTGTGTGGACTTGGTCTCTTCTGTAGAAACCTTTTCCTGTTTCTTTATCATGGGTCCGGGATGGCATTCTTGTGGTAGGAATGCATTGTGAAATGCATGTATATTCCCAGTGGCAGCCATCTTATAAACAAGAAACTGTTACAACAGATTCATACAATGGAAGCACTCCATCTATACTAAGCTTAATAAAACAAAGTAACTCATCAAGTTCTGGGCTACATCGTCCAAAGAAAACTCTGACTCGATCCATGACCAGTCTTTCACAGAAAATCTGTGGAAAGAAAGCTACATTTGACCCTTCAGTGGATATGGAAGATTCTGGTCTTTTTGAAGCAGCTCATGTACTTTCTCCAACTTTACCTCAGTATCATCCCATGCAGCTTTTGGAACTCATGGATCTTGGCAAAGCCCAGAGAGCTAAGGCTATCTTGTCACATCTTGTCAAATGCATTGCGGGGGAAGTTGTGGCTCTGAATGAAACTGAATCCAATCATGAGTGCTGCCTTAGATCTCTCACCATCAGTGCTAGTGGAAGCACCACCAGAGACCCTCAAGCATTCAACAAAACTGAAAACACAGATTACACAGAAATAGATTCTGTCCCTCCACTTCCTTTATATGCCTTACTTGCAGCAGATGATGATAGCTATCACACACCTTTGGAAAAGTCTAGTAATGAAAGTTCCTTAAGTAAATGAAAACAGTTATCAAAAGAAAGTTATGATGAGCTTTTTCAGACTTCAGTTCTGATGTCTGATAATCACATGTTAGAGACAGATTAAGAAAACACACAGCCCAGGGTTATTGACCTTTCACAGTACAGTCCAACTTACTTTGGTCCCGAGCATGCTCAAGTTCTTTCTGGCCATTTACTTCATTCTAGTTTACCAGGGCTCACTCGGATGGAACAGATGTCTTTGATGGCCTTAGCAGATACAATTGCAACTACAAGCACTGATATTGGAGAAAGCAGAGATAGAAGTCAAGGTAAAGGGAAATTCTGTACAAGAAGGGAGGAAAAAGACAATTTTACTTATTTTTTTCTCTTATTTTTTTAAATACTTTATTTTTTTCTTCAAGTTACATCTCAGTCACAATCCCTTCCCTACCCCTCCTTCCTGTCTCACCCTTCCACCCTCTTCCCCCCAGCAGCTTCCCCTCTCAGTCCAACAGATGGTTCCTTCTCCTATAACAGTAAATACTATACAAAACAACAGATATAAATATGCCACATTTATGAGAGTTAAATGACCCAGTATACCTTCCCAATGTCCAGTCCATACATATTTGGCCCCTGACTTTAACATTCTACTATCTAACCATCTCCATGAGTTTAAAGGTCTGTATCTGACATTCACACCAACTTGCAACACAATTTTAAGAGTAACTTCTTAGATCTATAACAGCCTCTTGATTCCTAAACAACTCAAAATTTAACCATTAGACTTAAGCCTATCTCTTGGCATGAAAAAACTCCTTGCTCCAACTGCAGACAGACTGCTGTCCAAAAAGGACAAAACTTGGTGGCAGGGAAGTCGACAGCCTGGCTCTGCCAAGACAGGGTGGGTAGGTCCTTCATATTCCCTGCTCTACAACAAATGTCTGTCAGAGAAACAGGACCCAAAGGCTGAAGACTGATGCAGGAATGTATGGAGAGAAAATGGGAACTGTCCAGGCAGTCACTGGTATGTCATTTCTTGGTTTTGGAGGCTGCAGGCCCTGCACTTCCTATATAAGCAGATATATTTATCCCTCTCAGGTCTCTGAGGTGGTTGAATTTTACTTATTTTATAGAAAATGATATTACATATTTTTAAACATTTACTTATTACTTCAAGTTATGTCTCCATTACCGCCCCCGTCCCTCCACCCCCTCCTAGTCCCACCTGCCCACCCTCTATTCCCTCTCCCACCCATCCCATCCCTCTGGTGTAGGGTGCCTCCGTGTATCCGCCCCCCCTTAGTTTGTTGATATTAAAAATTTTTAATAAAAATGTTATCATACAGGCCTTTTAAAAAAGTTTTTTGAATAAAAAACCTTTTTGTAATTTCATGAAGGACACTAAAGCTCTTCTCACTCAAACTCAAAGGCTAAGCAAGAAGAAAACAATCTAAATAAACAAAGATCAGGAAACAAATGGAATGCTATTGTCAGACTGAAACAGACAGCTTAGGCTATAACAGGATTGAAGATGTGACCTAATCCCATTGTTTCAAATGAGAACTTCAATGACTTAGTTATTCTTTCATTTGTTGTATAATTCTAGCTGATACTGCATCTATTTTCATAGATCATCTCATAACATTCACTAGAAAAAATAATGTTTTGGATTTTGAATATATTTGAAATGACATGGAAATATATAATTTGTATTTTCTAGAAAGTTCTGGTTTCTTGGTCATGATATTTATATTAATATGCCCTGATGTAAATACAAATAGAAGTAAGATATTTAAACTCATTCTTAGATGGAGACAGTATTACATAAAACTATTTCTGTTAACTTAATCTCTATATAAAAGATAAATGGGCCCAGAAAGAAATTAGAAAGAAAAAGAAAGAAACACCTTTCACAATAGCCACAAACAATATAAAATACCTGGGGGTAACTAACTAAGCAAGTGAAAGACCTGTATGACAACAACTTCAAGTCCTTGAAGAAAGAAATTGAAGAGGACATTAGAAGATGGAAAGAACTCCTATGTTCACGAATAGGTAGAATCAACATAATAAAAATGTCCATCCTACCAAATAGATACATTAGTTTTGAGAATAAATGCACCAGATTAATAGAAATAGTGAGACAAACCATGGCTGTTGCTTAACCATGTTCTTGACCTCTTACTATCCTTGCATCATTATAAGTACCTTACCCTAAAGCTATAGTGAAATGAAAATTTGTCATAGCATTGCTTATATTATATGTTTATTATTCATTCTGTCATTATACTTATTAAATATCAATTATTATGTAAAGATTAGACCATGATAAACATTCCTCCTACATATATCTCACATTAACAAAAAGTGCATTTATGTCTTAGAGAGCATTTGCTGCTTGCTCAAAATTTCCTTCTTAAATCCCTTAAGTAATGGAAGAGTCTTGATAGGAGTCCTGTTACAAAGTGATTATTTGCCTAAGCCATCTCCAAGCCTCCAGTTCTCCATCCAGTTTTTCTAGAAAAAATTAAATGGATGGTTGTCTCATTCAGGTATTTAACTCAGGCAGGGAATATGTATTGAAACCAACCACATAAGTTAATTGTTGCATCCTAATAGGTTCTGTGAGATAATATGGATCCTTGGGAAATGAGACTACTTGGGGAAATTAGATAAAGATTTAAATTAGCAGACTATGAAGTTCTGAGAAGGAGAGCACAAGATCTTCAGAAAAAGAATATACATGCTCCTGCCATCAGTTCACCAAAACCTAATCACATTATCTGTCTTTACACAGTCTTCAGAAACATCCAAACAGATGCCATTTTGAACTATTTTAGTTAATTTCCATTCTTGATTTATCTGACGTAAGATGGTAAGGAAACAACATAAATTTAGTATATTATATTACCTCTGTGACACTATGGAAGATGAGAGATTTTGGTATCTTAAAATTTTGAAATCACATACTTATGTAGCATAAACTATGGTAAATATCTCATTTATTTCTATCTATGGGCCAGGGGAAGGGTTGAATATTTTCATACAGACTATATAATACAGTCTTCACAGATCCACAGCAAATTAAATTACAAATCGTATACTTATAAAAATAGAAAATTATAATTCAACATTATTGGGTGAATTCTAAAGTTTTAAAACTCAGAAATGTCCAAATATATTTTTTGTAATCTTTTCTATAAAAAATAAAATATCTATCAACATGATGCTTTATTTTAATATATGTTGAATAAATTACAGCAGGCTAGAAACCAGGGAGTTTAATTGTTTATTTTCAAAAACTGTTAATTCTATTGGCCATTGTGCCCTGTCATTTAAGTGACTTCTTGAAACTAGCTTCCTTTTTAACCAGTAAGTATACCTCAAAGTTCTCTGGAAAGTATCATGAAGCCATGAATAGAAAGCTTTGCGAGTAAAATCCTTACTGCACAAATATAAAGACCTGAAGTCAGATCCCCCACATAAAGCAAGCAAAACCAAAACCTGAACATGACAATGTGTGCCTTCAGTCTAAGAACTTGGAATGTAAAGCCAAGTAGATTCTGACAGCTAACTACCCATTCAGTCTATTGAAACTGTATACTACAGATTCATTGAGAGATATTCACAAACAACAGCAACAACAACAACAACATAGTGGAAGAATGACAGAGGAAGAGAGTCCATCAACAACTTGGGCTTCTATATGCTCCTGCCATGCGCTCATATGTATAAATATGTACAACATGCTAACATACATGTTCACAAACCCATAGTCATATATACATGGAAACAAAGAGAGATTAGAAACATATCTTGAAATTGTATTCCTTGCCTTTATTGTTTTACTCATTCAGGACTAATACAGAGAAGAAAAATTTTATGTAGCCAAAAAGTAGTAGCAATATAATATACATAAATATATGAAGAATTATAATAATTTCCTCAACAATTGTGGAAATAATTGTGTCATAGAGTATGATGTAATGGAGAAAATGGACAATCAAACAAACCACTGTTTTAATGAATTGTAAATCTTAATGACTGAGAATAAATGCAGCCAATAGTATAAGTTCAGTATCTTGGCCCAAGAACCATGATCCTCAATATCTGAAAGTATAGGAGGAACGATGTGTCTATTTTCTAAAGCAGAAATATATAATTCATCTGTTCTTTGCTTTCTTCTTCTATGTGAGCCCTAATGTGCTGCAGCCTGTCCATGATGGCAAAGTAAATCTCTCTAGATCGAATATTAATTCAGACATCAATCAAGCATCCTCATTAGAAATGATTCTTTGTTCTCTAGCTGAGCATCCCTTAACCCCTCAGAAAGTGATACATAATAATTAATCATAACAATTATAACTACTATATACAGTTAATAGAATTTGCACATCTATCCTACTTGGATGTTTGTATTTATGAAAAAATGATATATCTCAAAAATAAAACTGCAAGACAAATAAGCTATGAAGATATCAAGATGTGTCCTTTGTAATTTGTAAATTCAAATAAGATTTTAGTGTCCTTCAGAAATCTGAATGATAGATATGTAGATCAGGAATTGTTTTTTTCAATAAAAATAAAGTTGAGCGTTTTCCTGTTTCCACATCCAGATGACAGGTAGAGTAGCAAGGACAATTTAATTTATATGTAGAACCTAAAAAGGTAATCCCATAGAAGAAGAGCATGGCATTGTGATGACCAGCACAACTAGAAAGTTATATAAAGGAGAAAATAGAGAGAAGATGACTCATGGCTAATGGGAATAATTTGATAGGAAAAGTTACTTTTAATGTTTTGTAGGAGAGAGAGACGACTAGGGTTGAAAATAATTAACTGAATATTGAAAAATAGTACATAACATTTTAATATTCCTACACCATGGATAAAACATATAACTGAGACACAGATCTCCCTGTTACCCTAAATTGATAATCATAATTATATGTGTGTGTGTGTGTGTGTGTGTGTGTGTGTGTGTGTGTCTGTTAAGGCAAAAGACATGGTCATTTGAACAAAATGGCAGCCTGCAGATTGAAAAAAATCTTCACCAATCTCACATCTGACAGAGGGCTAATATCCAAAATTTACAAAGAACTCAAGAAATTAAATGCCAAGAAACCAAATAATCCAATCAAACAACGGGGAACAGAGCTAAACAGAGAATTCACAAAGGAGGAATCCCTAATGGCTGAGAGACACTTGAAGAAATGCTCAGCATCCTTAATCATCAGAGAAATGCAACTCAAGATGACTGTGAAATTCCATCTCACACTTGTCAGAATGGCTAAGATCAATAACTCAAATGACAGCACATGCTGGCAAGGTTATGGAGAAAGGGAAACCCTCCTCCATTGCTGGTGGGATTGCAAACTGGTACAACCACTGTGGAAAACAGTCTGGCGATATCTTAGAAAACTTGGAATAGCTTTGCCTCAGGACCCAGCCATACCATTTCTGGGTATACCTCCAAATGATTCTTCACCATACCACAAGGATGTCCCTTCTTCTATTTTTATAGAAGCTTTATTTGTAATAACTAGAAACTGGAAACAACCCAGAAGTCCCTCAACCGAGGAATGGTTAAAAAAAAAAAAACTGTGGTGCATCTACACAATGGAATACGACTCAGCCATCAGAAACAACAAAATCATGCAATTTGGAGCCAAATGGATAGAACTAGAGAAGCTCATTCTGAGTGAGCTAACCCAGTCTCAGAAGGATGCACATGGCATCTATTCACTGATAATCTGATTTTAGCCACATAGTACAGGATAACTATACTACAACCAATGTACCAAAGGGAACAGGAACAAGACTTTGTTACCTGTCAGTGAGATACTTTGCCCTAGTGGTGTAGCCTTGTAGTCCCCCAGTGTATGAAGGTGCTCTTGGCCCTCATATGACTGCTGACCTGGGGCGGGGGACTAATATGTAGGGATATGCCACTATGGAGTAGTGGGTTGGAAGGGATAGGGGTTAGAGGGTGGGAGGGCTAGACTGGGAAGGGTGGAAAGAGGACACTGTAACCGATCTTTTAAATTATTATTTATCACTTATTTATTTATTACTAAATTCACTTATAACAAACACCAACAATTTCTTAACTATTAATCCTATAAATTCCTACAACCCCTTTAACCTATCCACTAAACCTATTGATAATTATAACAACTACTTTCATAACCTTTTAGAATGATACAGTCTCTGGGGCAGGTCCTCAGTCGTCAGGAACACAGTCTTTGTTGTAGATTCTTTAACGCACTTAGCAGTCCTTTTTCTGGATCTCTCAGATGCAGGTTCGTCAGGGTAAGTTGGTTATTGCAGTCTCACCTTAAATAAGGCTTCATGCTTTCTTCTCTGTGGGAGACCCCAGCTGTCTATAGGCCAACTTACTTCTTTTGAATCAGGAACTCAGCTGCTCTGCCTCAGTCCTTAAAGCCAGGCAAAGTTTCCTTTAGGCCACTGTTTGGACAGATCAAACCCCTCTAGGCAAAAGCTGAGCCACAGGGTTTAGTCCTTGGCCTTTTGGTGTCTTGCTCAGGCTTTCTTTGCTCACCAGCTTCTTTCTGCTTCAGGGAAATCTAGCCATCAAATGATGGCCAGCCCTTTTTTCAGCAGGACTCTTGGAGCTCTCTAGCATCAGGGGCCTCTTCTCTTTCTGGGCTCCATGCACTGTCCTTAAATAGGAGGAACTCTGTTTCAGCTTAATTTGGGCTCCGCCCACTTAGCAGCTGAAAACAATGTCAGGCCAGATACTTTGTTTCTTCAAGTCTATTGAGTCTTTCCTGTTTTTCCTGACTTCAACCTTGTTTTCAGTCTATTAAGTCTTTCCTGTTTTTCCTGACTTCATGCTGATAATGCTCTTCAGGCCCCGAATTAAGAGACAGTATCAGAAACCCCTATATATTTTCTAAATCTAATTTATCTAACCCCTACAGGACACTGTGATGGATATGTAACCCGAAGTAATAAATAAGTAAATACCCTAGAAACAAAGAGAACAGAACAATGGACAAAACCAAGAGATGGTTCTTTGAAAAAAATTTCATATAATTATGAAGAAATATGTTTGAATGCAAATTACAATGAGAATAAAAAGGAATGTTACATTAGGATAGTAATAAAAAGTTAAATAAATAAAATGTAACTAAAATGAACACAGATATCAGTATGAAAAGTGTAAAAACCTGCATTAGGAAAACTAACCTAGATAATGAACAATTGATTAAAGTTCTATAAAATATAATGTATATTTGTTATATTAATTTACAGAAGCTAATAAAAATTTGGTTGTTTGCAAGCAGTTTGACTTTAAAAGTCCAACTCATTATACAATCAAATTGTGTTAAAAACCAATGAGAGTTGTCTTCACTGAATAGAGTTGTACAAGGAATGATGATAATATCCAAAAATTAAAATATAGCCCCCAAATATTTATAATAATATAGTACTCATTTGAAGAATTATTCTTTCTATAATTATCAACATAAATTATTGTATATTTCATTAGAACTACAATAAAAATTCCATTAAAATCTGTGTCAAAATTATTTTAGATAAGCATATATTGGGACATTTTTAATAATGGATTATGATCAAAATTTAATAATTTTTAATAATGACATATTACAGTAACATAAAATTATATAGTCTAATATTTGTACCTCATGTGTGTATGCTTTCCACAGATTTGCCTTTGCTTTAGCTTGCGCATCCTCACTTTAATCTACTTCCTAGTACTTTTCTAAATACCTTTCACCGATTTGAACTCCTCATTTCATTTCTGGTTCTCCCTTACCCCCTCTTTATTACAACACCTTTCATCTAACCGCCTTACACTGTAGCAGGTCCAGGCAGTTTAACAAGTCTCATGTTTAACACACATGCCTGTACTTAATACTGCCTTATGCTATGTCAGACACCAGAGCTCTTGATATTCTTAACCTGATTTATATCTTTTCTGATCATCAAGTCATCAAAGGCAATGCCAGAAGGTACATACTAAGTGACACAATTATTAATATTTCACTGAACAAACAGCTGGAATTCTTTCCAGAAGGTTAGACAGATCATTAATTAATGGACAGGCAGATGATAGATAGATGAGTGATATATATATATATATATATATGCATGGGTAATATAGATAGGACTAGATAATATATGTTAATAACAAATAATCATTGACAGATTCACAGATTATAGAAAAATATAGGTGATAGTTATACAAATAGATGCTAGAAAAATAGACAATATATATAAAAATATGCAGACTTTTAAAAACAATTCCTGTTAGTTGGTTTTGATAATTCTTTCATTTTGTAATTATATTATAAATAGAAAACATGGGCATTAACAGAAGTTTACAGTTCATATTACTTTTGTCTACAAAATATGTCTTTATGTAGTGATATGTTCACTCAAAACAAAACAAAATATCTTCAGTTCTTCCTTGTCTGGAAAGTGATGAGAAGTGTTGAAAAGCCATTCAGCAGGATGGGCTCAAAGATTATAGATCTTTGTCTCTACCAGTATCCATGATGAACCAACATAAGGCACAGGCAACAAAAACGGGAGAAATGTGAACATACCCAGCCCATTGCCTGCTGCTTGGACCAAGGCTAATTCTATGCCTGGTGGAAAAAAAACTACACAGGTAGAGCAATTTAGAATATAGTTCACTATATTTTGCAAAGACTTGCATTCCTTTCTTCCTATTATAGAAACATTATTTCCTAGAATCAAAATGTATTTCTCTAAGAATACTTATACTTCTTTTCTCATAGAAAAACACAAATTAAACCATCATTAAGGATAATGAGATATGGGAATTGAAGTTTAGTGGCAATGGTGATGTGTGTGTTAATTGAGGGGATCAGAAACATGATATATATTCAACATTCTAAAACAAGCATCATGTAGTGAGTTTGCTTATCAAAAACAACAGACTGTAGACAAACTGTAGAATTAGATCATCCCATAGCCTACTGATAAAATTTTCCCCAAATGAACAAAAAATCTTTTAATTTCATTCAATCAAGAGGCTTTGACAGACATTAATTGTAAAGCAGGAATTATGAAGGACTTGCCTACCCTGTGTTGGCAGAGGTAGGCTGTCAACTTACCTGCTTCCAAGTTTTGTCCTTTTTGGACAGAATGCTTTCTGTCTGCAGTTGAAAAAAGGGATTTCACTTGTCCACTGACACACTTGCCACTAATGCAGTCATCTCCAAATAGATTCTTCAATGCTCATAATCTACTTGGAATATAATGGGGGGTTCTTTCAGGAGCTGACATGTCTCAATGTCAAGAAATCTTAAGTTAAGTAACATCTTTGAATGTCATATTCTACAGATCTCTTGAGGTTTTTGAAGACCATCTATTTATCTCTGTATATTTAGATAAGCAAATGTTGCTTTTCTCTTAGCAACTTGATTTATGATTAACTTAGAAAACATCTGTGATACACTATGTTGGAACCTAACAAAAAGACAGGTTAGAATGACTATTGGTTTGTATTTCTTAATTATCCTAAAGCTTTTGACAGTTGTTGTCAAAAGGCCACAACTTCACATTGCATTTTTAAGCATTACATAGGTATTATACCTTAAAAAGAGTTAACCTTAATTTTATATCAATATACAAAGATCTATACCAATATAACCAAATATGAACTTAATTTTGATTCAATATACAGAGATACAAGAGCATATTCAATAATCTACCCCTTTTTAATTATCATTGCTATATCATGTCTATATCCCCTGTTTTGTTTTTTTTCTTTTCAAGTCTTTCCCCCCCTACATTGGAGAGAAAGAAGGATAGAGAAAAGAAAAAGAGAAATCCCTGGATCTTACCTCTTTACAATTAATATCTGTCAGAGATACTGGTCCAAAAGCCTGAACATAGATGCTCCAATGTATTGAGAGAAATTAGGGACTGTCTAGGCAGCCATTTGTCTGTCAGTTCTTAATTTTGGAAGCTGCTGGCTCTGCACTTCCTGTTTATTCAGATATATTTATCCTTCTCAGGTCCTTGATGTGGTTGAAGACTAGATAGTTATAGTCTCACAGTTAAATTTTAAGTTGTTTAGGAATTAAAAGGATGCTCTTGTTCTAAGAAGATGTTTTTAAGTTGGTAATGCAAGTTAGAATGGAAATTGAGTTAGGAATAGAACTTTAACTCATTGAGATACATAATAGAATATCATTATCAGTTGCCAATATGTATGGACTGGACATTGGGAATGAATGTTATACCTTATAATTTTCATAATTGTGGCCTAATTGCTCTTATTGTTTCATATTGCATTTATTGTTATAAGAAAAAAAGCCTATTATTGAACTAAAAGGGGGAGGAGTTGGGGGGAAAAGATATATCTTAATTAAAAAAAAATAAAAGCAGATATGAGGGTGAGGGGGAAGAGGTTAGGAGGGTAGGACCTGGATGTGGAGGAGAGAAGGTACTACGATTGAGATGTAACTTGAAGAAATAAATAAATGTTGGGAAAAAATAAGAGGCTTAACCTGTGCAAAATAGAGAGCCACAGGGGCTTCATAAAAATAAGACCAAAGCAGACAGGAGATCCTGACAGTGCTACCCTTTTGTAGTCACCTTCTAAGGAGAATTGAACAGTGAAGGATGCTTTCACTAGTATGCTGATAAACAAAAGATGTTTTTCCCCACTTTGGGAAGAAGAAGTAACTGCTAGAGTTTCAGAAAATAGCAACAGACTCAAGTTGAGAAACACACTACTATACCATGACGAACTATGCTTTGCCTTATATTAGTTTTGAAATGCTATTTTCTTCAACTCACTGTTGGTCAGCTTCCAGAAATAATGAAAGAACTTATCTACTCATACTAAAGAAGAAAGCCTTTCTAATCATGAGATAAAATATGTTGACTAATATACACTAGATATATGCCTGAGTTACATTTATTCTTCTGAATCAATGAATTGATTTGGGTTTCCAAGTTAGTTCCATTCAAACTCTGTATGTTCCTATATAATAATGCTCATTATCTGTTCTACAACATTATTATTTAAGTATCTTTTAGTATCTTTTGATAATTGTATGTGTGTGTATTGCATTTGTATCATTTCCTCCCCTTCTCAA
This sequence comes from Lophiomys imhausi, assembly GCA_907164525.1. Classification (NCBI taxonomy): domain Eukaryota; kingdom Metazoa; phylum Chordata; class Mammalia; order Rodentia; family Muridae; genus Lophiomys; species Lophiomys imhausi. The sequence continues at coordinate 2,127,790 of CAJQZJ010001511.1, read as the reverse complement.
ATCAACAACTCCTGTAATTTTCTCCATTGTCTCTCTCTCTCAACTTCATGAACTATCCTTGAATTACTAAAATATGAGTAAATATGTACATACTCTTATGGATATGTAAGTATAACCACCCAAATGCATTTAGTGTTGCTGATGTGTGTATGCTCTGAGAAATAAACCTGCTATCAGATAATCTGTTATGGAGAGTCTACCTGGAAAAGAGGTGTTTTCTGTCTCTCATCAGTCACTAGTTGCATTTTGATCTTCATCTAAAAGTAGAGCCTTGTGAGATTTCTTCATTCATGTAATCAGTCAACTTGTGTTCTCTTTGTAATATCTTGTTGAGACTTCATGAGTATAGCTTACCTGTAATGTCTAAAAAGCATAATCTCACAGTAGACTTCCCAGACCTCTCACTTTTGCAGTTTTTCCATTCTATTTCTCCATGGCCCCTAAACTTTGAATGCAGAGTTGGGTTGTAGATGACAAGCTGGAGCCAGGTGCTAGGCAACAATTTTTCTCTTCTCTTTGATCAGTTATGGATTTCTATAATGTTTTCTGAAGGACAAAGACACTTCGCCAATGATACATTAATTATACATTTGTCTGTGTAGAAAGGATGAGAATATTTACTGCTTTAAGAAAGTGGCAGTAGGTTCCCTATGATCCATGCCCTCGCCAACCCAGGTAGCTGGCTAGATTTATATGGCATGAGTTCCTTTGTATTAAGTCCCACTAGATGGCCATTGGTCAATCATAAGGTGTAAGTTCCAGTATTGTACTCTCAGGGCTATCTTGCTGTGCTTTCTGATCACTGTGATCCATAGACCACACCACATCTGGGTAGAAATGTTGACTGCATTTCTCCTTTGCTAATAGCATAGTCCCCTCTGATACGTTGATAGTAGTCAGGGATTTGGTTTCTAGGTCAGTTCATATTTAATTCCCTCATGTCCTGTGTCTGAAGTGTGTGGTGTTTTAGCAATAGGGTTTACTCTTAAGTTCATGTAACAGTCAAGGACAGTAATAACATACATTATTTTAGGAGAGTTCTGAAACTCTTACAAACAAACCAACTCACAGGAAAGTCCACATCCTTGGTTCTGGGCTTTCTGTTCAGCAGTCTATGGTTCTTAGCTAGAGCATTATCCCTCCAAGTATCATAACTCATTTCAGCTATATTTTATACACACATATATAATATATATATAATTTAAATAAGTGAAATATGTTTCCTGTGGTTTTTCAAGCCTCCTTACTATTATGTATTCTTTCTCCCCATTCTTCTTCTACATTTCCTTCCACTCACACTAATTAATCTCACTCTTTTCTTTTACATTTTCCATTCATTGCTCATGATTTCTATCCTCTTCTCTATAGCTCCATTCTGCCTTTGGTTATTCCAGTATAGACTCACACCCAAAGATGTCAAGCCAGTAATCACAAATAATATATAAGCTTTGTAATCTGTCTTCGTGTGTCTCAATTGTCTCACTCAGAACAGTATTTTTGATTTTCATTAAATTACTTGAAAATGTAATGATTTTAAGTTCTTAAATATAAATAGAATTCTGTTGTGTATATGTATCATATTTTCATTATCACCTCATCAATTAAGGGCATTTGTTGCTTTCCTTCTTAGTCATCATGAACAGAGATGGGATATGGTTTATCAAATAGCCTACTGTATAATAGGGTAGGGAATTCTTTGGACATATACTGATGACAGGTATAGCTAGGTCACCTGGTGTATCTATCTACTTTACACTTTTTTGGATAATTCTCCATAGTGATATCCATGTGGCTCTACCTGTTTTTATTCCCTTTAAAGATGAATATAGGCTCCCCTTTCTCTGCTTCCTCAGGAGAATTTATTTGCAGTTGGCTTCTTGATCTTCGTCATTTTGATAAGGTAAAAGTAGTTATTCTATATACAAGTAATAACCATAGCGTGAAAGAAATTATAAAAATAACCACATTTACAATAATCTCAAAATATGAAAATATCTAGGAATAAACCTAACCAACCATATGAAATTCCTCCTATGACAACTTTCAATCTTAAAAAAAAAATACTGAGAAAGTCTTAAAAGATCATCCATGCATGGATTGGTAGGTTACCAATTATTTAAATATGTGAGCTTGGACTCATCCCTAGCTCAGCAGCTGACCATCTACTGAGGCCTCCTCCCAGTCCAATGAAAAACTGCAATGAATATTTTTATAAATTACAATCCCAAAAAGCAATTCATAGATATAATATAATACCAATCAAAATAAATATAGAGAAATTCTAAAAATAATAAGGAACAACAACAAAAATACTCCAATGTATTGTACATGATAACTATCCTACAACCAACACACCAAAAACAGCAAAGACATAGACCTTGTTACCTGTTAGTGGGACACTTTATCCTAATGGAGTTGTCATATAGTCCCCCAGTGCAAGGAAGTTCTTAGCCCTCATATGACTGTTGAACTGAGGGGAGCTGATATGTAGGAGCCACCAACTCTGGAGGAGTAGGGTAGGTGGGAGAAGGGGAAGAGTGTGGGTGGGTGGGACTGGGAAGGGTGGAGAGAGGAGACTGTGATGGGGATGTAACTAGAAGTAATAAATGAACATTTTTAAAAATCCTGACATAATAGCTACGAAAAAAATACTCCAATAGTCAGTGAAATCCTAAGTTAAAAGAACAATATTGGAATAAAGACCAACCCAGATTGCAAGCCATATGGAGCTATAGAAGAAAACAAAACAAAAACTAAACTAAATTAAATTAAAACAAAACAAAAACAAACAAATAACTAGTACACATGGTAATAACATGTGAACTGCCATATAGATTAAAGGAGTAAAATAGAAGACTCAACTATGAATGTACAAAACTACAGAACTATAGCCATCCTTTGCTATGGCGCTGAGGATAAGAGTGGGAGATTGATTTCATAGGAGCTGAAGGAGCAGTGAAGATCTGCAGTTAGCCTCTCTACTTGTCTGATCAGTGTGGTCTGTATTTTTCCAAACTGCCTGCTGGAATTGGGGTCTAAGATAAAGCAATGAGTAGAGGAAGAAAAGTTATGGGTAGAGGATCTAGATAATCTACCCAGGCTGGGAGGAGGCCTCAGTAGATGGTCAGCTGCTGAGCTAGGGATGAGTCCAGGCTCATATATTTAAATGATTGGCAACCTGTTGGTGGAACTGTTTAGGAAGGATTAGGAGGTTTGGCCCTTCAGTGGAGATGTAAAACTGAGGGTAAACTTTAGTTTAAAAATGTCCATGTGATTCACAGTTAGCTCTTGTAGACAGGATGCAAAATTTCAGCTACTGCTCCACTTCCATACCTTCTGGACCACTGCCGTGTTTCCCAGTGATGACCATGAACTCTAACATTCTGGACCTTGGAACTGCAGTAAATATTTTCCTTTATAAGTTGCCTTGGCCATGCTGCTTTGTCATGGAAATAGAAAAGTAACTAAAACTGCCTGGCAACCATGTGCAGACACACAGCAAGATGAGACTAGTTACTGTTCTCTTAGTTAGTCCATTGGTGTCTAAATTTTAAACTTCTAGCTCGGGTTGTTATTTTAGTGCTTCTCTAAGGAAAAGCACTATTCTTTGCTTTTTATATTCCACAGGGATGGTATTCATTGTTTTTCCTTCTTATAGGAAGAGAAAACCCTGAAACAGTCAGATATAAGTAATTTCTCTAGTTAACATATTAGGTAACAAGGCTCAACATTGATCTAGGTAGAAAGGGAAGGTCATAACATACAGGCACATCTTTTTCTGATGCTGTTTATTGTTTTGCAGACTCACAAAGCCATGCTGCAGATCTCCCAATTTGAATGTATATCTTTTCTCAGATTTATGTTCCAGTTTCTCATTCAGGTGCCCCTGGCAGATATGGATTACTTTTGCTTAAATAATTCACGTGAATCATAACTCAGTCCTTGTTAAAACATTATGGGGAAAACAAGAAGAACATTGCTGGGCATACACAGAGTGCATCATTTTCATACTGTAAACATGTGAAATGCTTCACCATGTGCATTGCATCACTCTTCTGCACTTGTTATTGATAATCTCACCTGTAGTCACCCATCACTATACATATTACCAAGACCACACTGGATGTAAAGCTTGCTAAACATCTGGGTTGTCCTATTGCAAGATCAGTCATGAGGCCAAACAAGCAGGATTACAAAACAGCTATTACTCTATGTGAAGTGATTTCTTTGCCAGAGAATTCCAATTTTCCCATATGTGTCACTGCGACACCTTGAGCATTGAATTTAAATTACTCTATAAGTCTAAAACAGAACTCCCTAAATTAATATCTACTCATTGGGAACTAAATTTCAGGGCAACGAAGTACATTTATATCCCATGGCTTGCTTTTATATGAAATAGATAAAGTTTTGAATATGTTTCAGTTCAGATTCAAACCTGACCAAGGTTAGTTGCAACACTAAGGAATTATTATATAAGGAATGAGTGACTGAGAGTTTCTTATATTCCACAACTGGTTTTGATAAATTTATATAGGTTTAGATGACATGTTCTGCTGAAGCTAGCTACTAACTCACACAGGGAGATTGATATGCAAATCGAGAGAAATAAATTCAACAAACTCAGGCAAATCAAACCAGCAACATCTAGGTGGGAACCTGGTTGCTCAGTTCCCATATCTTATGTTCTTAAACCCTAAGGGCCATATTGCTTTTGGAACATGCGTAAGCCTCCTTTATATTTTTCCCTCTTTTCTCCTTTTTTTTTTCCTTTTCCTTCTACATCTGAAAAGAAAATATTTTAAAATTATAAAGTCTAGAATATCTTATCAACAAAAGACATGAGCATGCTTTATTTTGAAGCTATGGAAGATGACAGAACCAATTTATTGGATGGAGAAAAGGCTATAATTTCAGATAAATCTAGACTCATTTGACAACATTGAGGATGAAATAAAACAATCACTGATCACCTTGGGGTCAGGAATTTATGGTAAACATCAGATGTATGTATTAACCATCAGTCTATGAAGTCCAGATATGCTTGAGGTAATGACTATACATTTATTTTTAAAATCTAAGTTTTAATATTTGCTTATGTATGTTCCATATAATCAATAATGATAATGTGACCTTGTATCTTGAGGGATGATTACATTAGGTAAGAATACTAATTTAGTTCTGAGAATTTTCACTTAATAGAATATGGAATGTGTAATAGGAGATGTGGAGAGAGCAAAAGTCATCACCTAATATTTTAAAAACTGGGAGGAGGTGTATGAATACCTGGCAAATCAAAGAGGTTGCTAAGACAAGTAAAATGTCTGCATATTAACTGGAATTTTGGATTTAAGTTCTATTAAAAAAACTGATGGTAGTATTAAATGTACATTAAAACACCTCTTAGTAGCCTGGCAATATAGCTCAGTGGGGGATCAACTGGAGGGTGGGGAGAAGAACAGGAGAAAAAACAGAGGAGAAGTGAGCCCGTAGTGAAAATGACAAGAGTACATTTTGTTGTATAAATACAAAAGGAAAAAATCCAAGCTTTCATAACTGCATACATTTGTTACTACACACATTGTATTTTTCAAGATAACATTTTCTTTCCAAATGAGATATAATATGAGATAAATATTGCTGCTTGACTCAGGGAGCATTGTGAGATTGAATTTATCAATTTAAGTTCACAAAATTTATAAAAATTTCTTATGTTTTGGCTTCTTTGTCAAAAATTGAGTGACCATAGGTATGTGGGTTCATTTCTGGGTCTTCAATTAGATGCCATTGATCCACTGGTCTGTTTCTATACCAGTACTATGCTGTTTTTATTACTATTGGTCTGTAGTACAGCTTGAAATCTGGGATGGTGATGCTGTCATATATATTTTTTTAATTGTACAGGATTGATCTAGCTATTCTGGGTTTTTTGTTATTCCATATAAATTTGAGAATGGCTTTTTCCAGGTCTATAAAGACTTGTGTTGATATTTTGATAGGAATTGCATTGAATCTGAGTATTGTTTTTGGCAGGATGGCCATTTTTATTATGTTGATCCTACCTATCCATGAGCATGGGAAATATTTCCATCTTCTGATATCCTCTTCAATTTCTGTCTTCAAGAAGTTGAAGTTCTTGTCATACAGGTCTTTCACTCCCTTGGTTAGAGTTACCTCCAGCATCTTCAACAAAAGGTGCTGGTCTAACTGGAAGTTGACATGTAAAAGAATGAAATTAGTCCCATACTTATCACATTGCACAAAACTTAAGTCCAAGTGGATCAAAGACCTTAACATAAGCCCTGACACACTAAATCTATTAGAAGAGAAAGTGGGAAAACCCTCGAACTCATTGGCACAGGTGACAACTTCTTGAACAGAAGACCTACAGCTCAGGATCTAAGACCAACAATCAATAAGTGGGACCTCACGAAACTGAAAAACTTCTGTTAAGGCAAAAGACATAGTCGTTTGAACAAAATCTTCACCAACCCAACATCTGACAGAGGGCTAATATCCAAAATTTACAAAGAACCCAAGAAATTAAATGTCAAGAAACCAAATAATCCAATAAAAAATGGGGAACAGAGCTAAAGTGAGAATTAACAAAGGAAGAATCCATAATGGCTGAGAGACACTTGAAGAAATGCTCAGCATCCTTAATCATCATAGAAATGCAACTCAAGACAACTTTGAGATTCCATCTCAAACCTGTCAGAATGGGTAAGATCAAAAACTCAAATGACAGTAAATGCTGGCAAGGTTGTAGAGAAAGGGAAACACTCCTCCATTGTTGGTGGGAGTGCAAATTCATACAACCATTATGGAAATCAGTCTGGTGATATCTTAGAAAACTTGGAATAGCTCTACCTCAGGACCCAGCCATACCACTTCTGGGTATACATCCAAATGATTCCTCACCAAACCACGAGGACGTTTCTTCATCTATGTTCATAGCAGCCTGATTTGTAATAGCTAGATACTGCAAACAACCCAGATATCCCTCAACCAAGGAATGGATAAAAACAAAACAAAACAAACAAACAAACAAAAACAAAACAAAACAAAAAAACTGTACATCTCCACAATGGAATACTACTCAGCCATCAGAAACAATGAAATCATGCAATTTGCAGCCAAATAGATGGAACTAGAAAAGCTCATCCTGAGTGAGCTAACCCAGACTCAGAAGGATGCATATGGCATCTATTCACTTATAATCAGATTTTAGCCATATAATACAGGATAACTATACTACAGCAAATGAACCAAAGGGAACAGGAACAGAGACTTTGTTACCTGTCAGTGAGACACTTTGCCTTAGTGGTGCTGCCTTGTAGACACCCAGTGTATGAGGAGGCTCTGGGCCCTCATATGAGTGGTGAACTGGGGAGGGATCTGGTACGTAGGGACACTCTTCTCTGGGGGAGTAGAATGGAAGGAATGGGGATAGAGGGTGGGAAGGTGGGACTGGAAGGGGTTGAAAGAGGGTACTCTAATGGACATGTAACCTTAAGTAATAAATAAACATAAAAAGTATGCTCAGAGCCCTCAATTGGATTCTAGCACTGTAAAAATATTACGTATCTCTGGGATTCTCTTAATGGTGTCAAGCAGGAACACAGATATCTATTGTACTGAGTAATTTTAGGATAAGTTGAAACAGGCTACAGTCATCTTAGAGAAGGGAACCCTGGTTGAGAAAATTCCTCTGAGTATTTACTGTAGTTCCTGTCCTGCCTTCCTTTGATAAACAGTGATATGAAAGTATAAACCAAATAAACTCTTTTGTCCCCTCCTCCCAAAGAAATTTCCTCATGTTTACACTTATGGTACTAGGTCAGCATAGTCAATGTTTTAAGATTAAAAGTAATTTTTGAAATTAAAAGTTCATATATAGAGAGAATGCCTCAATTGTTTGCTTAGATTAGGAAGTCCACACAGTATTGCTATGCCTAACCTGAGAGGAAAGAAAGATAAGTCAACATGGTTTATTCATTTCTACATGACTAAATAGAGGAGAAATTCAGATCTAACTTACCTAACATATACTCAACCCACTGTTCTTGCTATAATGGAGTAAGATTAAAAACCATTGTAGGACAAAAGCACATTTTTCATTGCATTACTAGTTTTCTTTCCAAGTAATATAAAAATAGTATGACTGAATAGAAATTTCCCATCCGTTCAATGAAAAGCAAGCTTAAGTTTTCAAGCAATCATCTGAAATGATAGTTCCCCTTTTTTTCCAAATATATTAGTTTTATTTTAAACAAATTTACAACTAACTTTTGAAAATAGGTAATATTTTCACATTGATGAACAGTACTCATGATTTCCAATTATATAAATAATGAGTTCACAAGCAATGGTCCAAAAAATGGACAGTAGACTCATGTTCCAAACTAATGTTAACAGTATCCTGGTGTTACAACAAATGAAAATAAGATTCCACATCTAATGATGACAGATATGCGCTATTAATTAATCAAATCTCCCCAAAAGAGAATACAGCAGGTGGAAATAATTACTAGCTAATTGTCTCCTGTTCATTATTCTATAGAGATATAAATCCAACTACTGTAGTCATTTTTACAATATTTACTAAAAAGCTACTAGGAAATAAAACAGAAACACAGATGTTATGGTGACAATATTTGTACTTGCTCTCTGAGACAATGAAAACAGCTTAGAACAACAAATCAGCTTTTGAATTAATTTATAAGAAGAATTGTTTTTATTTTATTTAATCTATGTAGAGAGCTGTTATGAAATTTTAACAAAAGGGTCTTGAGGCAGAAAAGAAATAGAAGACGTTCAAATTGGATCCTAAAAAAAAAAAAAAGAAAGAAAGAAAAAAATAGGCTACTTTGAAATTTATGATCTGTGGAAGATATGTCTTTCTACAACATCCACATTTTCTAGGACTAATCCTGATATCAAGATTAAAATTATTTCAAATATATGCATATGTAGAATAAATATTAGAATATTTTATGCAAGAAATAAAAATTCTGACTCTGGATTTCTTGGTGTTCTTTTGAGTTTCAGTTTTATGACATGTTAATGATGGTGACATTCTTTAGGACCAAGGAGTAGCAATTGACCTGAGGACATAAAAGAAAAATAGTCCTTTAATGTTGACAGGGGTTAGATGATTTTTATCATTATTCTTTTCTCCTAGAACTAATCTAAGTAAAAATTGTGTTATAAAATTGCCAATTAGCCAGATTTTAAATTTGATTGTGAAACATTTGACATATTTAGAACAAAATGTTAACTTTGCTTTTAAATTTGAGTTTTGAAAGAGGGGTTTGTAGCCTACCCAGGCTTTAAACTCTATAGGTGATTAATGGCGTTAGTTCAAACCCTGTGAAACTCACAAGCACACAAAAAGTATGTTCCATAGCATTGGGTTGTTGAAATCAAACAATAAAATTAACATGAGGATTTTCTCCCTTTTCTGCTTTAATCAAACATTTATATACAAGATGTGTGTTTCAATATCTTCTGTAATTTAATTATTTTCTAATTTTTTGATGAAACACTGTGAAACTTCCTTATTAGAAATTGTCATATACAGGTAATTAATTTGTTACCAGTAAAATATTGGTATTGTTGCTCACATATATACAGATTATTTGCCTCTATTTGATAAAAAAATATCTTCTCAGATTTGGGATTTTAAATTTTGATGATAAGGTGATAAGTTATCCCTTATCACCTCACAGGATTTTGTGAACAAAGAAATATTGGCATGAACATACTATATATCATTTGTATAATATATAATTTCAGAAATTCTGTCAAGAAACATTGCATATATTTCTTGGTTTGCATAAGTGCTGTAGATTTGGAATGAGTAATATTATGAGAATATAATCAGAGTAATTAAAATGTAGTGGATTTTAGTCTAGTCTATCAAATTTTTTTCCATCGTTGGAATGAAATTGTTAATTCTTGAATTACCTGAATGATTCTCCTAAATAATGTCTCATTGCTACTTAATGGCCTCAGGAAATTTTTACAAATGGTAATGAAAAGAGTATCAACAACCTTATATGACTCATGGATTATTATTATTCTTTATAACTATTTCCCTAAAGAGAAATATATATGCTGTATAGAGATTTAAATACTCTTAGTCATTGCTTAAAGTAACTCATGCTTCTTACTTCTCTATATTTTCCAAACTCCTTTCATAAGGTTCCTTTCACTTGTTTAAATGTATTTGTCTCATTATTTCCTCCCAGTTTTAACTGACTGATTAAGGCTCATACACTGAATATACCACAATGGACTACTTGGCCTTTCTATAGTGTGTCACATATTCTTTGTTTAATATCTTAAATTAAGAGAAAGTAGAAGAAGGAGAAGGAGGAGGAGGAGGAGGAGGAGGAGGAGGAGGAGGAGGAGGAGGAAACTACTTTAATCATAAATCTGCTCTCAATATCTACCTCTTTTTAAACAAACCTTGGTGTCAATTGTAAGATAGTGCCTTATGAGTTGTTAGTCAGGGAGACTCCTAGACATTCAAAAAACAGTAGTCTTTTGCCATTACTCTCAGTTGCCTAACAAAACTATAAGACCCTTTAATACTCAAAGTTTAGTACTATATACTTTGAATTTATGATTTAGAGAAATCACATTAGAAATCATTTGGAAGCATCTTTCTTTTTGACCAGCTTTCATAGCACTTGAAGGTGCTGTTCCAACTGTTAAGGAAGAAAAAAAATACCAATAACTTACCTAGTTGTGAGTTGGATAATTTAAGAGACCCAACTACCATGTAGACTGTGCCACCCTTGTGAAATAATGCCACAACTATTATTGCAGAAACCAACTGTTACCTCTATTCATATCCCCAACAGTGGGAAGTCCATGTCTGGTACTGCAAATCTGGTCAAAAATACATTGCAAGATCATAGACAGTAACTGGGATCTGAACTGTATTGCTTACCAAATTGATATAGTTAGGCCTTCTAAAAGTTTGCAATTATATTCACACACAAATACTAGTGTTGATCTTTGTCAAAGATTCCTACTTTCATTTGAATTCAGATATCCATAACTTCACATGATATGAATATTAAATGACAGATGAGTAACTTAGGGACACACCACTCCAGAGGAGTGGGATGGAAGGAATAGGGTGGTGTAGAGTGTAGGAGAGCAGGACTGGGAGGGGTAGAAAGAGGACACTGTGTTGGAGATGTAACCTGAAGTAATAAATAAATATTAAAGAAAAGAAAAGGGACATACAGAACATAAGAGAAAGCAGACTGGGTATAGGTTTTGAAATACGAATGCTTGGTCAAATCATATTCATTACACTCACAAACTCACAAGCTATGGAGTTTACAGAGCACAGGCTCTGTAAAAGAATGAGCCATTCAACAGTCAGACCACATAGAGGAGAGATTTGGGGGTCCTAATTATTCACTGTTGAACTATTGTCTTCAGATAGACTCTCAAAAAGACCGAATTATTGCTGTTAGTTGTGTAACAACTGGTGATCCTACCATGCTCTAATGAATAATTCTAAACCTATCCACTAACAAATGGTGTGGTTACACTATTGGACCATAAAGTAAAATCCAAAGTCATGTATCTAAATAATGAATAGTTAGTGAGGAGGGAAAGTATTAATAGAGGAAGACTGGGGGAGAGAATACTTACAACACCTTATATACATGTATGAAATTGTTAAGTAAAAATAATAAGAATAAGCTTTTAGGGCATTTATGTATACTATTATTTCATTTTTAATGTTATAAATTACAAGACATTCTCCAGAAACAAAAGCAAAGAAATATCTATTTTTACCATATTGTACATAGTAAGAAACTTTTTCTTTAATTTCTTATTTTTTTTCCATTTGGAGTTAACATCTGTTACATTTTGATTGTTAAAAAATCATTTGTGCTGGAGATGGTTGTTTTGAATGTGTTAAGTGTTTTAGGTTCAGTGGATTTTCTTATATCTTTATATAACAGTAAAAGCAAAGTTATTTTTAAGGGCAATTGTATATAAATTTGGTGTTGGTGGATTTGGTGAAAATATCCATTTTACAAAAGAAAGTATACCTGGTTGGAGTTTTAGAGAAGTTGTAATTTTAACTTTAGACTCCCACTTGCAATTTATGACTTCAACCGCTTCAATGGAAATTACAGCTTGAAGCCTACATGGTGCACTTTATTTTCTATTCTTAAAACTTGAGGGGGTAAGAGAGAGCTAAATTCATGGCAGGAAAACCACTGTTTTTAGACTGAAGCTAGGAAATAAAATTTCTGGGAACATGATATTCTTACTCTTATTCTTTTGCTTGTTTAACCATTTCTTTCCAGTTTTATTTTCAAATATCATCAAATTCAAATTAGAACTTGAAAAAAATCCATTTGTGTTTTTGGGAAATATGTGATAAGGAGTAAATCACAACTTAGGGCCTAATCCTTTGTCTAGAGATCATAAACCTGTGTTTTGATAGCTTCCAGTGAAATATTTTAAGAATAAGTCTTTGAAAAACTATTTAGAAGGAGGAAAAATTGATACAAATTTTGATTTTCCTGATTCATATCTGTAATTGACATTAGCTTAGTGTACTCACAGTCTATTTGACCTGCGAAGACATAGGAGGACACTTTTATCATTCGACCCTACTGATTAAATTATGGTTGTGTTTCTCTAAAGATAACAAAAGTTTCCCTGAGAAGTTAATATTCTCATTAATATTTGAAGTGCAGTAGTTGAATCAAAGAATTACTTAAAAGAATAATCTCTAATCAAGTCGTCAATATTTATGCTAAGATAAAAAGTATAATTCAAAATATTGGTTTTCTACTCTTGAATAGGTATTTATAGATTTTCCCATGGGAGGAAATCAAAAATCTTTTCCATGTGTTTTATGATGTTCAGTCTGTTACTATGGCAAATGACAACTGACCACTCTTTTTACAGCTTTTAATAAAGCTGGATGAAGAGATGCTGATGAATTCTGTCATAGCAGCTTCATTGCAGGCTCTTTCTTACTACATAGTTATATGAAGAAAAGGAACCTCTCTAGTATGCTATTAGATATCCTTTTATAGGTGTTTAAACCTGTCTCAGGTATCTAGGCTGTCACAGAAATGTTGCCCACCCTGTTTCCCATCTTTTTCCCAGCCCTCTTATCTCCACCTCCCTCTTCCCACAACTGATCCTCACCCTTCTTTTCCTTCTCTCTCCCTTTCCTAACCAGTTCCCTCTCTTCATCCACTTCCACTGTCTATTCTATTTCCCTTTCTGCTTGAGATTCAAGCATCCTCCCTTGGGATCTCTTAGTTATTTACCTTCTCTGTGTCTGTGAATTGTTGTGTGGTTATCCTGTACTATATGTCCTACTATCTGCTCATGAGTGAGCGCATACCATGTGTGTCTTTCTGAGCCTGGCTTACCTCACTCAGGATATTTTAGTTTCATTCATTTGCCCGTGAAATTCATGATTTCCTTGTTTTTAATAGCTGAATAGTATTCCATTGTGTAAATGTAACACATTTTCTTTATTCTTCGGTTAAGGGACATCTAGGTTGTTTCCAGTTTCTGGCTATTATGAATAAAGCTGCTATGAACATAGTTGAGCAAATGTCCTTGTGGTATGGTGGGGCACCTTTTGGGTATATGACCAGGAGTGGTATAGCTGTTTCTTGAGGAAGATCTATTCCTACTTTTCTGAACAACCAGATTCATTTTGAAAGTGATTGTACAAGTTGGCCCTCCCACCAGCAGTGGCAAACTGTTCTTCTTTCCTCACATCATCACTAGAATTTGCTGTCCCTTGAATTTTTGTTTTTAACCGTTTTGACAGGTGTGAGATGTAATCTCAGAATCGTTTTGACTTGAATTTCCATGAGGACTAGGGAAGTTGAGTATTTCTTTAAATGCTTCTTGGATATTTAAGTTTCTCCAGTTGAAAATTCTTAATTTAGCACTGCACTCCATTTTTAATTGGATTATTAGATTTGATGCTGCTTACTATTTTAAGATCTCAATATGTTTTGGATATTAGCCCTATATCAGATGTGGGGTTGTTGAAGATATTTTGCAATCTGTAGGCTACTGTTTTGTTCTCTTGGCAGAGTTCATTGCCTTCAGAAGCTTTTCAGTTTCATGAGATCCCATTAATTGATTGTTGATTTTAGAGCCTGAGCTATTAGAGTTCTGTTCAGGAAGTTGTCTCTTGCGGTAATGAGTTCCAGGCTTTTCCCTACTTTCTCTTCTAAAAGATTCCATATATCTGGTTTTATGTTGAGGTCTTTGATCCATTGAACTTGAGTTTTGTGCAGGGTGATAAATATGGATCTATTTGCTTTTTTCTACATGCAGGCATCCTGATGGGGTGGTGTTAAGCATTCTAAAGGTTGATTGGTCCTGTTTGCATATTACTTACTTTGTCCCTGATTGGTTAAATAAATGCTGAGGCCTGGAGATTGGGCAAAGATGGAGGTAGGCAGGACTAAGGAGCATGGGATTTTTGAGAGGGAGAGAATTTTGGGAAGAAGATGGTTGCTGGAGAGAAGCCAGGAAAAGACAAGGAGGACACACCATGGGGTAGATTAAGGAAGATCCTTCCACATGGCCTGGAACATCAGCTTAGCATGGGGAATAATAGTCCAAGGGGACGTATGTATATATGGGGTTATATTTGGGTAATAAAATTAGGAGCTAGTTTACATGGGCTAGGATTTTACAACTCAGGTCTAGGCTTGTTAAAATCCACGTGATGTCTATGTGTATTCATTTATAATGGCGGGTTAAGGATTAACACCATTAAATCAATTAAAGATAATATAAATACTGGTTAAATCATTTAATTAGTTATTTTTTTTCTACATATGGCACCCAGTGTATGACAATTAGAGTCCATGCTTACAGACTGAGAAGGTCTGGATAAAAAGTAATTTCCTAGCCAAAGAGTGGGAGCCAAACCCAAAAATATTTCAAAAGTGCAGCTCCCTTAACAAAAACTACTGCCTTACAGCAAAGGTGAAAGCTTAGCTCTGTTCATATGCTAAATAACCAACAGCCTTCTAAACAGAGCTTGAGAATGGAATTAACCACCTAAATTAAAAACGGAGAAATTCATAATGTCTTAATATGTTTGGATTCCAATTGAGTTTGTTTCTCGTAACATACAGATAATTTTTACTCTGACAATTGTGGTTCTATATATACTTTTTGAGAAAGATGTACCTAGGATAGGCTTAACAAAAAGAGCTTGCAGATGGAATGCTAAGTTGCTGACAATAACAATAGGGAAAGGAAGGAGACCTAATCAATACAAAAGATGACAGCAAGAACTCACAGGTGCCTGAGTACTAAATGCTTATCAAGAGTATCTGGGAAAGGCCCTCCAAGGATATATAGTCAAAGCTAGATTTCAAAAATAATGAACAGAACTTTAATTGCAACATGGGATGGCATGGTTAGATCATGTCTTTTGGAATGTTATTTCTTTGCTTAATTTTTGTTTAGATGTCTACGATTTTCCTATATTGGGAGGTAAGAAGGATATTTTTGTCATTTAGCAATGTTAAAATAAGAGATTTTTAAAGATATAAAGAGAAATGGGTCACAAGACAGTCTCCTTAGATGTGGGGTTCCCACTGAAAAAACTGGTTTCAAGAGAGATATTAGACCCTAAAGGACATATGCTAATCATTGGGTGTGATTACATGCCTTTAATTTCACCATTTGGAAGACAAAGACAGGTGGATCTCTGACCTTCACCAAGGTTAGCCTGTTCTACAAAGTAAATCTAAGACAAGGATATACAGAGAAATCCTGTCTCAAAAGAAAAAAAATAGAAAGATATGTTAATTGTAAGAAATTATATATTTTCAGAAAAAAAGGGACCAAACACCAAAGAAGACATGACAAGGCAGAAGTCCTGAACTTTCCCTCTCAAAGTTCAACTTTGGACTACAAACTGCTCAGGGCATTTAAATTGCTGACCACATAGATAGTGGACAACAAATGTTACTATTAAATTGCTTACCCAATTTTTTTTCTATTTTATTTGGGCCCCCAAACAAGTTTTCTACATCCCAGTTCACCAGGAAGCAATTTTAAGAGAATGACACCCCATTCCCAAAAGGAGGGGGATAATATTTTGGTCATTTGATATGTTATAGATGTTGTTTAGGGGGATTGGTTACAAATTGTTAAATAGTCTTATTAAACAAGTTATAGGAGGTTAGATTCAAGGACTTTTCTATTTCTTTTTCTTTTCTTTACTCTTCTTTCTCTCTTATATAGGGGGAAAGGACTTAAAAATAAAAAGGGAATATATGTATATAATATAAAAATAATAAGATATAAGGATAGATTATTGAATCTACTCTGAAACTTAAAGCTATTGTTATACATTGCTATACAATTTTTTATATTGATAAAAAATAATATTAATTTTGATAGAATTTTAGAGTTTGTTTATTTAATGATAGATTTATAAATCAATAGATGTCTTCAAAACCTTCAGAAATGTACAGAAAATAGAATTTAAAGATATTATTATTTTAAGAATTGTTTGACTTTAAGACAGTCAGCTCCTGACAGCTCTCATTTGACTTGGAACAAAACCATGAGCATCAAAAAGAAATCTCCCATCAGGAGATAATTCCTACTGTACAAAATGTCCCTGCTTTCTCAACAGACTATATACAGTCCAAAGATGGACCAGGGCTTAAATGCAGGTAATTTGCTGTCCTGATTCTGAAGAGACAGAATGGGAAAATCCTTATTTCCTGCTGCACAATTATGTCTGTGAGATATGCTTAGCCAGAAGGCTGAAGATGATGCTCCAACAGTATCGAGAGATATTTGGGAAAGTCTAGGCGACAAACTGTCATATTTCCTTTTGGAAGCTTCTCTCCCATGCTTCCTACTCACTCAAATAGTAACTTTACCCCTTCTTAAGTCTTTGATGGGGTTGAGGACATAATAGCTATAAAATTTCAATTAAACTTGAGTTATTTAGGATTTAAAAGGAAATATAGGATATGATAAAAAAATATTTAGGTTGAGAACTTTCGACATACCAAGATAGATGATTTTTTTCTTCTTCAAGACTGTCTGATACAAATAAGCTAAACATTATGTATGTAACTTTTATATATTGTTTTCTTGATTGTTTCATATTTGTTCTTATTGTTTTACTATATGAGTTTAAAAAAATTGGCCTTTTTATTAGACAAAAGGAGGGAAATGATGGGGTGGTGTTAAGCATTCTAAATATTGATTGGTCCTGCTTGCTGTATGTTACTTACTTTGTCTCTGATTGGTTTAATAAATGCTGAGGCCTGGAGATTGGGTGATGACAGAGATAGGCAGGACTAAGGTGTGTAGGCTTTTTGAGAGAGAGTGCATTTTGGGAAGAAGAAGATTGCTTGAGAGAAGCCAGGAGCAGACAAGGAGTACACACCATGGGGTAGACTAAGGAAGAATCTTCCATGTGGCCTGGAACATTGGCTTAGCATGGAGAATAATAGTCCAAGGGAATGTATGTATATATGGGGTTTATATTTGGGTAATAAAATTATGAGCAAGCTTAGCTGGGCTAGGATTTTACAACTCAGTCCTGGGCTTGTTAAAATCTACATGGTGTCTGTGTGTATCTATTTATAATGGCAGGTTAAGGATTAACACTGCCAAATCAATTAAATATAATACATATAGTAGTAAATAATTTAGCCATTTTTTTCAACAGCCTCCAGTTAGATCAGCAGTACCATTTGTTGAAGATGTTTCCTGTTTCCATTGTATGGTTTTGGCTTATTTGTCAAAAATCAAATGTCCTACATATGTGGGTTTATTTCTAGGCCTTTAATGTGATTTCACTCATAAACCAGTCTGTTTCTATCCCAGTACCATGTAGTTATTACTATTGTTCTGTAGTGGAACTGGAAGATGGGATGGTGTTGCCTCCAGAAGTTCTTTTTTTTTTTACAGGATTGTTTTAGCTATTTTGAGTATTTCGTTTTTCTATATGAAGTTGAAAATTGTTCTTTCAAGAGTTATAAGAATTGTGTTGGTATTTTGATTGGAATTCCATTGACTCTGTAAATTACTTTTGAAAGATGGCCATTGTTACTATGTTAATAACATTTTCCCTTTTGATCTTTCCCTTTTGATATTTTAAAATTTTTCAATTTTTTTTTTCGTACTTGAAGTCTTATTATACAGGCCTTTCTCTTGCTTGGTTAGAGTTTGTTGTTTGTGTAAACACTTGTTTAGTTTTTCGTATCTAGCCATTTTGCTAAAGGTGTTTATCACCTGTAAGGGTTCTGTGGTAGAATTTTGGGAGTCAGTTATGGATAGAGAACAGTTATTTAGTTCATTGTAAAGGACCCTAGTTAAAATAATAGTAATGTGGTTAGAATGACTCATGCCTATAATCGTAAAACTTTGGAGGCTGAGGCTTGAAGATGGCTCTGAGTTACATAGTAAATTGTAAGCCAGGTTAAACTATAGAATGAGAACCTCTCTTAAATAACCAAAGTAATAGTAATGAAATAGAATATTATCTAATTAAAGAAGAACTTTTTATGGAATGTTAAACAAAAAATGTAGTCCATAAGACTGTATATAACAGAAAGTAACAAATTCATAGAAAATGAATGAAGGACCAATTGATAAAATGTTTTTGCGGTACCCTTTTATTAATTTATTTATTTATTCAAGTTAAATCCTGAGTGTAACCCATTCCCACTTCTGCACTTGATCCCACCCTCCCATTTTCTTCCCCTCTCTCTCCTCTCCTCACAGGAGGGGAGCCTCCCCCATCAACCTATACCAGGTCATCAAGTCTCATGGGGTAAAAGCTTCCTCTTACACTGAAGCCAGACAAAGCAGCACAGCAGGGATAAGGTAACCCATGAAAAGGTAACAGAGTTCATAACAGAGACAGCCCCCCACCCTGTTTCAGTTGATAAGGGATCTGCATGAAGACCAAATTGCCTATCAGCTACATATATGTGGGGATGCTAATGGAAAAAGAAACTATGGTAAATTTACAGAATGGAATACTATTTGGCTATTAAAAACAAGGAAATCATGCACTTTGCAAGCATATGGATGGAACTAGAAAAGATCATCGTGAGGTAACGCAGACCCAGAAAAATGCACATGGTAAATACTGACTTATAAGTGGATACTAGCCATATAGTACAAGACAACCATCCTACAACCCACAGACCCAAAAGAAGACAGGAACCCTGTTTGTTTGTTTTTAATTGTTGTGCTTTGAATAATACTTTCTAAATTAATTTGTCATACCTGAATTTCATTACACAACCATATTTATTTTTAACCATTTTATCAACCACTCATTATTTATTAACCTATTAAAAACTTATTTATTAACCATTCATATTAAGTTGTTTAAGTATTTTTTTAAATATGATTCACTGAATTTTATCACTTGAAGCCTGAATAACTCTTAGGAAGATCTCACTACTTTTCTGGTCATCTTCAGGAACTAATAGTTAAATGTAATAGCATGAGCACTAATCCCCCTTGCAGTACAAAATTTTCCTTCTCACTACTGGACCAAATTTTAAAAGAAAGAAAGATTTGCTTTATTTTCTCAACTTATGCTATATATTCTCTTACATAGGATTTATTAATCCCTTAAATTACTAGTTACATTGAGTATCAACTTACAGTAATATTCCCTGGAATGAACGAAGTAATTTTCAGTGTACTATTTCTGACCATCTTCCTGGACAATCACTGTATTTAAAGGCATGTTTCCCTTTGTAAAAACTTTCTAGCCTCTGGAAACACGCTGACTTGGTATGATCCAACTACTATATAAGACACAACAATGCTGGATGACTTACTTGGGCCCACTTAATCCCAAGAGTAGTTTTACAGTGATTTCATTTTGTCAGAGGAAGTACAATCTATTCTGACTAAAATGGTTTCTGCTTCCTTTATGCTCTACCCTGAATGCTTGTATGTCCCAGAATTTATACTGAAATGCTCCCCAGATGATGATATTAGGAAAACGAACTTATGGGAAATGATAAAACCATGAGCTCAAGGCCCTAGTGAATCACTTATTGACTATATAAAACAGGACCAAGAGGCAAATATGGTGCCTTTCCCGTACCAGTGCAAAAAGATGGGCACAGATGAGGGACCTCACCAAACACCCAATCCTCTCATGTTTTACAGCCTCTATATCTGTAAAAATTAAATTCCTGCTGTTTATAAGACACATATATATCTTTTATTATTTTACTATGTGAAATGTAAATATTCAAATATGAATATATATTTACTTTTGAATAGTATACTATATATTATTATACAATATATTAATAAAATTATATATGTACACACACATAAATGATGTAGGATCTCTAATTTGTAATTTCACTTTGAACTCCTTGGGGAACTAATCATTCTAGATGTTATTAGGTGAGGTCCTGAGACAAAGACATGGAGCCAGATGAGCAGTATCCCTCGTGCAGGTTTATCCAGTCCCCCTGGGAACAAGGCAGTGAGAGTATATTTTAGGGAGTGGAGAATAGACATTTGGACATCCTTATAGGGGCCTTTGGGAGCATATCTTGCATTGGTTTATGAATGTCTACTGGATCAGATGAACTCTCAAGGGCAATATACCTGAAGAAAACTGATTTCTCCTTCATCAGAAACCACCACTTACTAATAACGTTTTGGCAGGGGATGGAATGTCATGAGCCCCTCCATCATCTGTTCTTTAATTTGGCTGTCTTGCTCTTGTGCATGTTTTGTGCATGTGATGACAGCTGCTGTGAGTTCAGGTGTTCAACTCTGCAACAGTGTCCTACACATACTGTTTTGGTCCAGACAAGTATTACCATGGTTTTTACAATCTTTCTGCCTCTCTCATCTGGGATGATGGGAGGAGGGTATGATATAACTGTCCCATTTAGAGCTGAACACTCCACAGTTTCTTACTCACTTAGACATTGGCCTTCTGTGAATTTCTGTTTTGCTATGTACTTTACAAAGAATCTTCTCTTATGGGGAGTAGAAAAGGTAAGCTGTGGGTCTAAAGATAACATCTGTTGGGAGAGGTTATCTATCATGAGTTTTATTTATCAAAAATGATTGAATTTGATTAGCCCGCACAGCATCTGATCTCGCCAGACATGAAGTTAGGGCCATAGGTAATGGTAACAGAAGTGATCTTTATTTTGTGCAGTGACTTTAAATCCAACCTGAGAGTGGTTGTTTATTCCCATTACAGTTTTGTCACTATATGTCAAAGGACACATTTGGATAGGCCAGTGGTTACTAGAGATTGGGATAAGACTGTTGATTATTTTCCCTAGTAGTGTGCATGCCATCTTACAGCACTATAAAGCTGGCCACAATGAATAACACTTTCAAGTCAGTGCCAATCTTATTTCTCTATGTCCTCCTACTTGGTATGTGATTTCTTAGCAGTAGGGTCTTACCATCAAGTTCTGGAGGGGAAATTTGAGTAGTATTTTGCAAATTTTGAAGGTCTTTGAGACCACCATGATCAATAACTCAAAAATAAAAAATCCATACTTGGCATGGGAACCTTGATTTGATAGTCTGTGAAGTGTATAGAATTTTTCTCAAATTATATGTAAACTTAAACTCACTTTATATGTATATATGTATAAATTATAGGAAGTGCCTAGAGTAGAAACTTTTTCTTATGGTATTTTTAAAGGTTTTTAATGTTACCTTTTTTTTTCCTCCCTGAGTTCACCATATCCTCCATTTTTGCCCCATTTAACACTTCTTGATTCATTATTATGCCTTCACCATTATTTGTTTTATCTACTATTTCAAAACAACACCCCAGTGCTCAGAAGTTAGGAAGGAAAAGGAACTTTTGATCTCAGTTATTTACACAGACACAAATAACAATATTGTTCATCTGTAGTTTAAGATTTAATAATGAATAGAAGACTATCCAGTCAGTCCATGGTGAACCATTTTGTCACAAAAGTAGTGTTCAAAACCATACTGCCACAGTAGAAACAATCTAACTAACTCACTGAGAACATGAGTAGGAAATGTCTCAGTAACTCCTTTGCTTTTAATTGTAAAGGTATATTTTTTAATTCATCTTAAAAGAAAAAGAAATCTTCTAGACTGTATTTATGGCTACAGTGTTTATCATTAGGATTAATATTAAGGCTCAGTTACTTGCATAAAAGAGATATTTTGGAAAGAATTGTCCATTATAAGTCTGGTTTGAAGTACATTTGCCTTACATGTTGTATCTTGGGCACTATCTCTTCCCTGACTCCACAGTTTATGGTGTGAAGGGAATCATCAACAAGTCTCTATCCTGGTAATTTACAAGTGAAGATATAACATCTCTGGTTGCTTCTTTTCCTGCTATTTTTCTTATGCTAAATCCCTATGGTTGTTGATTATGAAATGAGCCAAACATGTTACCAGACCAATGGGAAATAGTAGAGAACTGGATCCAAGTCAAGAAAATTCACCAAATGAATACAACATTTTCCTTTTTATATAGAAAGACATTTCAGCACTCAAAACAAATATTATGTTATTTCCCTGGAGAATTTATTTTACTACCACTGGAGAATGTTTTGATTCTGTACTAATATTGAAAGACCCAGGGGAGGGAAGTCCCCTCACCCAACGCTCGGGATATCACGGCCACCCAAAAACTCGCAAGAGACCATCTTGATGCAATTGCAAGAGGTTTATTTCGGGGGGGCTCAGTGCAACTCGTATCCCACGCAGGGGTAGAGGAGCAGCGACAACAATTTGGGGGAGAGTAGAGTATTTAAACTACAACCCAAAGAGGTGAGGGGAAATACAAGTGGAAAGTACCAGCCCAGCCCATTGTTTACCACAACCCAAGGGGAGAGGGGAAATACAGGTGGAATGTACCAGCCCATTGTTTACCATAACTGAAGGGGGTGAGGGGGAATGCAGGTAGAATGTACCAGCCCATTAGTTAGTCAGCAGGAAACATCCTACACCTGTTTTTCTCAGGAATGAATTTAATCTTACTTCACCATCGGCTTTGTGGTCAGCCCGTTCCTGAAACCCTGGGGGGGGCCATGATAGTCATCTGCTTTGTGGCCAGCTAATTCCTGGAGCCCGGGGCTCATGACCCATATGACCTACATTCTTGGTTCCACCCTTTTATGGTCAGCTAAGTTCCAGGAACCACCTGGCGGCTGGCCAGGCTCTACCACCGACTTAGGGGGTCTTTTAATAATTTTCATTCCCTTCAATATTAATTAAAAATGAGATTCAAATATATCCATTGGGTTCTTTAAATTTAGAGGAGGGGTTCTGAAAAGCTGACCATCTTTCTATGATTTATTAAAAAAAACTCAAACAATTGCAATGTGAGGACCTGAAAACACTCATTTCTAATTATTTTATTTCCCCTTCCATAAATAATTTTACTTCGAAATATTTGACAAACTTCCCATTTTTACCATTATTTTCATTTGTTTATATATATATGTAGTCATCAAGTTTAGGAAAGTTTCAGGATATATAAAGTTTCTTAAACTTAATGACTAGTTTTCCAGGGCTTTTGTTTGTTTGGGTTTTTCTGTGTTCCTAGAGATTTTCCATATATAGATACATTGCATCTACAAATAAATGCCTTTTATTTATTTATTTAATTTTTACTTATTTTATTTCAGTTATGATAATTTACTTTTACTTTTCTTCACTGAAGAGAATCATCAGCACAACACTGATTAGCAGCTAATGGAACCAAATGCGGAGACACAGCCAACCATTAGGCAGACCTCAGGGAAGCCCTCAGAAGAGGGGGAGGAAGATTTGTAAGACCCAGAGGGGCCAAGGACACCATAAGAACCAGCCACACACAATCAACTAAGCAGGGCTCAGAGGGACGCACAGAGACTGAAGCAGCATTATGGGGCCAGAATGTGTCTGCACTAAGTCTTCTGTATACATGCTGTGGTTGTTTAGCTTGGGCTTTTTGATGGATACAAACAGTGAGAGTGGTGAAGTCTGATTTTTTTGTTCCTTGTGGGACCTTTTTAGTCCTACTAGGTTGCCTCGTCTTGCCTTGATATGAGGATTTTTACCTACTATTATTGCATCTTGTTATGCTGCATTTGGTTAATATTCCTGAGACACCTTCTCTTTTCTGAAGGGAAACAGAGGAACAGGGGATCTGTAAAAGATAGAATGTAGATTTGGGGTTAGGAGGAGGGAGCAGAGGCTTCAATGGGGATATATTATGTGAGAGAATAAAAAAATCTTCAAAAAATGGAATAAAAAGAAGAAATAGGGTAGGTGAAAGCTAACGTCTTTGATTTGATATTAATTTTCATTAGTGTGTTGATAATAACCATATTTTTGCATAGGTACATTTTACTAGGTTGAGAAAAATTTCCATTTGTTTGTAGTGTTTTTTTTTTTCCAAGTTGTTTATTTTGGTGCTATTTTAGTGAATTGGTTTTTGGAATTTTTTAATTTTTAGTATGGTTTCTTTGCATTTTATTGAATACTTATATTGTTTTGTGTTATACTTTATTACTAAAATGAGTAGCTGATTTCTGTATGTTAAACCAATCTTGCATTATTGGCATATTGATTTTATTCATACTTTCATATCAAATTCTTATAAATGGCTATATTATATAATACAATGTTCTGTAATTATTTTTTTTGTTATTCTGTGTTTTTATATTTGGTTTAGTAAATCATTGTGCATGCTTCCCTGTCCTAAGTTTTCAGAACGTCCTTGCTGAGTAAGTGAACAAGTGAATAGTACCTTAAGGTATTATATTACGACTATAAAAGTAAAACAAAGCCGCAGAGAGTGCATAGCCTCACAACACTACCACCAGTGTCTTCTTAGATAAAAGGTGATACACATGCCATTTTTATGCCTTAAAGTAATAAATAGATACATTTAATTTTCTTCAACATCCTCACTAATTCTGGATCCTCTTTAGCTATAGAACAATTATTCTGTTTTTAAGCAATATTAGAGTTAACATAAAAACCTCCTTTGTACACCTCGTCAATTCATTTTCTTTAATTATTCTTATTATGAACAATCACTTTTTATTGAAATTTCTGTGCTCAGGTTAGAATAAATTCAAAGCAGAAATGCAAATAAATAAAAAATAATTGTTTAATTTCACCTCAATTTAACATACTCATTAAACATGTACTTCAAGTTTGATGGTATGATTTAAAATGGACGGTAAGTTTGTGGTTGACAAGCAAATAACTTCCTGTGTAAGCATGAGGACCTTAGATTGCTTTCCAGGATCCGAATCAAACAGCCAATGTGATAGTTTGTAATCCTAGTGCTGAGGATAGAGACAAATGGAGCCCTTGGAGCTCAATGGACCCCAGTCTAGTCTACTTGCAAGAGAGAGACCATCTATAGGATGAGACTAATTTTGAAAATATAAACTAAGTTCTGAGGAAAGTTAATATTTTTCTAGCAAAGGAAAATTCATTGGCCTATTTCTAATATACAGAGATAGCATTATGTATATGACTAATAATGTTAAAGACTGAAATATAACTTCTGTTTGTTTATTCATTTTCTTCTTCATAAATTTCCAGACTTAATTTATTGTTGCAATTACTATAGTATCACACAAAGAGAGGATTTCAAGTAGATATTACCCTCAGTAGAAATAATGAGAATTTCTCACATCATAATATTTGTAACTTGATGCAATAAATAAACATTATAAAAATATTTATACTTGAAAAGAGCAGTGATTATGGGGCAAATGCAATTGGCTTTTCATAGGTGGCAGAATGAATTGATGTTCATGTGAATATACCTCTACCTTGGTCTGTGATTTTGTAAACAAATGATTTTGGAATTCAATTTATTATTTATTCATTTTACATCCAGATCGTATTCTCCTCCCTTCCTCCTCAGGGTCCCACTCTCTTACCTTCTTCCCTGTATCTGCCTCCCCTAATCCTAAGAAAAGAGGGGCCCCCTTCTGATCCTAGCCCAGCACATCCAACCATATCACGTTGAACACTTCTTCTTCCACTGAGGCCAGCCACCACAGCCCAATTAGGGTGAAGTTATTGAAAAGCAAGAAGCAGAGTCCATGTAAGAGACAACCCCTACTCCACTTGCTAGGGGAATGACATGCCTACCAAGCTGCCTATTGGTTATGTATGTGTAGGGGGCCAAGGCTCAGTAAATGTATATTCTTTGATTGGTGCTTCCCTCTCTGTGAGCCCTTATGAGCCTAAGTCAATTGACTCTTGTCCCCTCCAGGTCCTTGTGTCCTGTCAGCCTCTCTTTCACAAAACACCCCCATATTCCAGCTAACGTTTGGCAGTGAGTTTCGGCATCTGTTTGGGTCCTCTGTCGCATGGATCTTCTCAGGATCCAAAGGGAGGATGCTTGAACCTCACTCAGAAGGGGAAATAGAATAGACAGTGGAACCAGATGGAGAGAGAGAAATGGGTAGGAGAGGGAGAGAAGAGGGAAAGGAGAGCGGAGATCATTTGTGAGGAGACCAGGGCAGGAGATGAGAGGGGTGAGAGAAAGATGAGAAACTGAGACATGCTGAAGACCTGAGGCAGAGTAGGTCCCTGGGAGGATATGGGGGTGACTCTAGTTGAGACTCCTAGCAGCAGGGGATGCAGGCATTGTACTAGCTAGGTAGGGCCTCTAGTGGATGGAGAGGATCACCAACACCTGCACAAAACCTTTAACTCAAAATTTACCCTGTGTACAAGATGTGTAGATATAAAAGTTATGCCAGAAATCAAGGAAATGGCCAAACAAAGACTGGTCCATCCTGAGATCCACCCTATAGGAAAGGGCCAACCTCCATCATTATTAATGATACTCTGATGTGCTTACAGACAGGAACATAGCATAACTGTCCCCTGAGACTTTGGAATTCTTAATGATGAGGTACATTCTCACTCCACATGTATGTGGAGAGTCATGAAAAAAATTATTTATTTTATTATTATTTTTTAATGTTCATTTATTACTTCAAGTTACATCTCCATTACAGTTCCCTCGCTTCACCCCTCCCAGAACCACCCTCCCACCCTTTCCCCCTTCTCTCAGAACTCATAATTTTTTATTTTAATAACTAGGCCACAATTATGAAAATTATAAGATATAACATGCTTTCCCAATGTCCCATTCCATACATATTTGGCAACTGATGTTAATATTCTATTATCTATCTCCATGAGTTTAAAATTCTATACCTAATTCATTTTTCATTCTAACTTGCATTACCAAGTTAAAACACTGTTCTTAGTCCTAGAACATACTTTTAATTCCTACAAAACTTAAAATTTAGCTGTGAGACTATAAGTATATAGTCTTCAGCCACATCAAAGACATTAAAAGGATAAATATATCTGATTATACAGGAAGTGCTGAGCCAGCAGCTTCCAAAACTAAGAAATGATAGACAACCGTCTGCCTGGACAGCCCCCAATTTCTCTCCATACATTAGAGCAATATTTTTTAATTCTTTGAGATATTCATATAATGTATTTTGAGTTTATTCTATTCTATGTCCAAATCCTGACTCCTTCCATAACTACTCTTCATTCTCTACCTCCCCTAGCCCCTACTGTCCAACTCCATCCATCTATATAACAATTTAATTTAATTTAGCCATTTTAATTTTGGTTCAATGATCTTTTCTATTGTCTCATTACCATCTTATTTGTTGATACCTTAATTTTCATCTTTCCTTCATCTGCTTGCTTTTGCTTAGTTTTCTTAATTTAAGAGGGGACTAGATTACTTGTGAAACTTCTTTCAATGTAGATATTAATAGAAAAATGTTTCTCTATGATGTAACCTTCCCTGCATCCTAAAAGTTCTCATATACTGCATTTTCTTTTTGTTTGGCTTAGTTATTTTCTGTTAATTATCATTATAAATATCCAGGAATGTCATTCTGTACTGATTTCTAATTTAATTTGATGGTTAAAGGAAAACATAGTTCATATCCCTTAAATATTTTAAATTAATTAAGACTTGTTTTCTGGTAAACAAATATGATTATCTTAAAGAATGTTGATGTATGTTTTCAAAATCAAGTGTTTTCCCAGTGGTAGGTTTAACTTTGTAACCAGTATAACAGAGCGGCTTTTAGAATTTTGGAATTAATTATACACTCTAATTTATCTTATTGTACTTAATTTTGCTATTTACCTTCAACCTCTTGTTCTTCCCAATCCCCCAACATTATGCAGGAAAGAAAGAAGGCTAGAGGGAGAAGAGACATAGGTCTCTTTGGGCTACTTCCTGCTGATTAGGGTCTTTGGGTTCTTTGGGGGTAATAACAGTCTCAGTAGAAGTCCAGCAAACCAGGAGACAGCAACAGGAAGAACAAGCTGCAGTGTTGGGGAGCACTAGCAGCCAGAGAGCAGCAATCTCTTTCTTTGTAGAGCCTACTTCTTTGTAGAGCCCCATTTTCCTGAGGCTCTGGCTTTTTTTTTTTCCCCTCAGAAGCATCATCTTTAATTTAAAAAATGTTTTTTATTTCCTCAAGTTACATTTCACTCACAATCCCCTCCCTATTCCCCTGTTTTCCCCCTTTGGTCCCACCCTTCCTCCCTCTTCCCCCTCACACCCCCATCTACTTTATTCTTCTTTTTTTTTTTTGAAGTTAAAGGTATATCTTTTTTCTCCCTAACAGCTCCCCCTTTCAGTCCAACAAATGGCTCTTTCCTTATAACAACAAATACAATACAAAACAACAAAAATAATTAGGATACATAATTATGAGCATTATAAGGCTTAGCATACATTTCCAATGTCCAGTCCATATGTATTTGGCACCTGACTTTAACATTCTACTATGCAACCATCTCCATGAGTTTAAAGTTCTATATCCAACTCAGCTTCTATCCTAACTTGCATCACCATCTTAAAAACATCTTCTTAGATCCAGAACACCCTCTTAATTCTTAAATAACTCAAAATTTAACTTTGAGACTATAATTATCTAGTCTTCTACCACCTCAGAAACCTGAGAATTATAAATATATCTGATTATGCAGGAAGTGCAGGGCCAGCAGCTTCCAAAACTAAAAAATGGCAGACAACTGGCTGCCTGGACAGTTCCCAATATCTCTCCATACATTACAGCATCAATATTCAGCCTCTGGCCCTGTTTATCTGACAGACATTAATTGTAAAGCAGGAATTATGAAGGACTTGCCTACTCTGTCTTGGCAGAGCAAGGCTGTCGACTTTCCTGCTTCCAAGTTTTGGCCTTTTTTGACAGCATGCTGTCTATTCCTCTCTCCCAAGTCCTCAGGGTAAAACTTACTCAGGTGGTTAAGCCATGCCCCTGCTAGCTTGTGAGACAGTTAATACTTTAAACCTGTGTCTTATGCAGCTTCACACCAGTTAAGATGTTTAAACATCAAGCAGTTAAAATGTATAACAAAAACATTTTCATTATTGTTTATTTTAATTAACTCCTCCCACAAAAGAGTTTTCAAGTTCCATGAGTGAATCAGTTTCTCTGTTTCTTCGTTTTCTTCTACCTTATCCATTACTAAAATTGGAACATTTTAAATGTTCAATTTAAATGTTCAAAGATTTTAAAAAACATTTGAAATCTTTAATGTCATTATTGATTGGTACTTTTCTGTTCACTTCTCAATTTTATGTGACCTGTTTGTTGACATAAGAGCTGTTGACTGAGAAGGAATGTAGTGTTTGTTGTTTTAGGTCTCCCAGATAGATTGACTCATCAGTTCCACGATCTCCATACCATCCTTTAATCTTCAGCTATACTTTAATTTAGTACTTTTAGTATAACTTAAACCATTTTGACCTCCTTGTTCAGGCTGTCTTAATTTTCTGTAACTGTAGCTTCCATTGTCTGAAGATTTTTGGGGGGATTTGTTTATTTATATTCTGCTTGGTTTTTTTGTTATGTTTTGTTTTATATACCCATTCCATGCAGGCCTCTATTGCATCTGCTCACAAAGTCAACCTTTCCTTTCATATTTTACTTTTATGTATTTTAATTTGACAAACAGCATCATACTTAGTTGGTGTAGATTCATTGGTGTTCAAAAGGAGTGTTTGCTTGTTTTAGTCAGTTAGATATTTGTTTATTTTATGTATTAAAACTGGATATATATGTGTCTTTTTTGAGCATTCCCAAGCTTCAGGGAGTTTGCCTGCTTGTTTCTGCAGTCTCTTTGGTCATTATATTTTACACATTGTCTTTCTCTGATCTTGCCTGAATCCTTGCACACTATAGCACACACATTTCTATCTTCCAAAGGTTCCTGTCTTATTTAAAGATTTACTACATTAAACTTGACACTTTTCTGCCATTTTGCTTGTGTATCATAGAGTTCCAATGTCTTTTTAATGGGTCTCTACAAAGATTCTCTTTCTTTTATCAATCCCTTTAAATTTGGATGTCTCTGTGCTTTGTTCCATCACTCCGAATTGATGAATTAATTGTTTACAAGGGGGACAGTTTACCCAGGGTAAATCCTCACAACATAAGTTGCATTTAAAAATTGAATATGTTTTTCCTGAAGGGAAACATGTTTCCTATAATGAACACCTAAGGCAGAAATTTGACTTCCTCTTCCACTTGGGTCACTTTACAAGGAGTAAGTTAGAAACTGTGTGAGTTGTTAGACATTTGGCATTGTTTGCCAGTTTGGCCTGAGATAAAGTATGTACTGTTTGCATAGGGGCTGGATTAAGAGGGGCAATGAGAAACTCCACCAGTGCTGAGCTGTATCCCATAAGTATTTTTGCTTATAATCTGAAAGTATTTCTACATAAAGAAATTGTTCTTGAAGAACTTAACTTCATGCTAAAATAACTGATAGAAGATTTATTTAAATATTGCCTCTGGTAGTCTGACTTTGGGAACGTTAGCTAGTATATATAAATTATTATATTAAAAGGTTAGTTAGTAAATATAGTATAAAATATAACTTTGGAAATGTTAGAAAATATAAGTAACTTATATTTACACATAAGCAAGAATTTTTTTTAAAAAGATGCAATGCTTATAGAAAGCTGTGTACTTGCTAAAATTGTGTTCTATCTGTTCTTCAGATAGGCACCAATCATGGTTAACCATAATTGATTTTCTAATGTTAGGACTTGGATTAACAGTGAGTCAGTTGTAACTACCAATTTCTACCCCTGTGGTTGAGAGAACTCAAGACCAGGCCATATTTAGAGGATTTTAGTATAGCTCACTGAAAATTACTTGCCATCTTTTAGAGAAAAAGAAGACCTAGGCCATCAGAAGCTCTTCTCTTAATATATGAGCTAGTTCTATAGTTTAAATCTTCTGGAAAATCAGAAATAATTTCCAAAGAGTATGCAGAATAAATGTGTCTAATGAACTTTAAAATGTTGATATAAAACCCTTATCTCATTGCAGTCAGCTGCCAGTTCCACTACACACAGAATATTTTTAATATATTCAAGGTTACTATTAACTACTTGGAAACTAGGAATAGAGGGGGTGGTCAATAAGACTGAAGCCAAAAGCAACATGAAACTAATAAGGAATCTCAATTTTTCAAGTGAGTGTAACTGTTGGCCAAACACTGTTTTAAACGATTTTAATGGTCCAGTGTGCATTGTAGACCAGCTCATGAGTTATTTTAACCTATGTGCTGGCAATTTATGTGGATTTCTACATACTAATTCACAAACCTAAAAGAATTAAAAGAACACACACACACACACACACACACACACATATACCTTTGCATTGTTTATGAGTAAGTTACAGAACTCTCTTATTGATATGCCTTGGTAACCAACCATATCAAATAAACTCACATCTAACATATTTGTCCATCTATCAGGATACACTGAAATTGATCTCTGTAATACTCAACATACATTCTCATATATGTACTGTAAACTTTTATTGTATACCCTGCTGGAAAATGGCAGAGGAACTCTATATAAAGTCTCACAGTCCCAAACCATTTGCTCACAGTTCAGTCAGAGGATGAACAAGGGCTTTGAGAAGGGGGATTAATGAGTTCAACAGTGCTATTTGCCCAGAAGGCCCATAGAGCTCTATGCAAGTTTGAGGTACAAGGTGAGAGAACATAAATGACAACTAGCAGCCACATTCCAGCAGGTAATGAATGAATGGTGC
The DNA here is from genome assembly GCA_907164525.1 of Lophiomys imhausi. Lineage (NCBI taxonomy): Eukaryota > Metazoa > Chordata > Mammalia > Rodentia > Muridae > Lophiomys > Lophiomys imhausi. The sequence goes on along the minus strand of CAJQZJ010001511.1, from coordinate 2,095,604 downwards.
ATGCTTCACTACCAACAATGATAGGGAATTGTTAAAATGTGTAAGTTGCTTTATTGAATGTCAACCTTATATGGCTTAAAGCAACATTTTTAGAGAGAGCTTTACTTTGATTCATCATGCATATGCTGAGCAATGGTAAGAAGTACCATCATTTAGCTTGGGAATGAGACCTCTTCTAAATATGTAAAGAATGCTGCCTACTGAGACTAAATTATTTGGAAGTAAGTTTTTCTAACTTAGAGATAAATTGAGAGCATAGACATTGCACAGATTTGTCCTGAACAATATGAGCTGAGATATGGTTAGTTTCTAATCAAACTACAATCAATTAAGAACACTGTCTTCCTCTACTGAGCAACCGTTCGGGTTTTCTTTCATTGGGTGGATTGGATATTAAATAATAATTATCTGCAGACCATCCAGTTCCTGAAAAAGAGGTGAAATTTTGATACTTACTAATGAGTGTAAATTATTCAGAAACTAGTGTGGCCAAAACCAACCTTGCAGAACAATTAAAGTTTGATCTCTTACAAAACCTAAGTTTATTTTCTCTTCTAATAAAAAAGTTATGAAAGCATAAAATATTTAATTGATATATTAGTAATTTTTCAGCAAGTGAATGAATTACATGTCTCCTAATGTATCTATATGATATATAATATATATCACAATATCTTATATATGACAATATCATATGTACATATGATATATATGACAATATCTTATTTGTGCATCTTATTTAAATAAGTCTGATTTATCATAATATATTTTAAATATACATATAATGAATATTTCATAAATTAAATTATGTCATATATTAATATTTATACTATGTGATATGAGACATGCATATATGAATTAGCATGAACGACTTCATATGTATGCATATGTACATATGCATGTGTTTGTAGGATATTTGGAGCATATATGTTATAATATATATAATTATGTAAATATAAAGAATGAAAAATGTATAGAAAAACTGAGAGACAAACATGCTAAAGAGACAATGAAAATCAGTTGATTTATGAAGGCCAAACAATGATATTTGTAAATATCAAATCTATGTGAGTAATGGAACAATAAACATGGTAGAATTTATGAAGGACTGTTCTTTGAAAAATGTTTATAAGTAGTTATCAGTATATTTAAACAACAAAGTTAATAGAAAATCTTCTTTCATTCCTTGTCTCTTTTCTGCCTCTCTCTTATTTTGTATCCAAGAAGCATACATATACTCCATGTCTTCTAGGTTTCTAAATCCATCTTCTCAGGATGACAATATGTGTCAGGGAAATGATATAATGTTTCCAATTATACTCACTCCCAGACTTATACTCAAATATGGATTAATGCAATATTAAATTAAATGTTTATTTTCTTCAAATTCATTATCCATAGGGTCATGGGTAACTTTAAACTTTTAAGTATTACATTTTAGAAAAATTTTATTACCTGTTCCCCTAATTAGATAAAATTTAACAAATATAAATCATGATTCTTCTTCATAAGGATTGTTTTGGACAAAGTAAGGAAAGTATCAAAATAAACAACCGCAAAGTCCCAATAGCTGAAGAAAATAAAAGTGCATTTCATACACTGTGGCCATAGCCTTCTTATTTGTTAGCATTCTACCAGTATTCAAAAAACCAAATATATTTTATCAATTTTCCCTACTATTGTCACAGTATTTAAAATTTTCTTGAGTTTTTTGGTATATGTAGTGGAAATAGTCTACCTATCACTCATCCTTTTTATTCACAGAGAATTGGCATGGATCCAGTCATACAAACCCGTCATTCAGGAAAAGAAAAAGTAAGCAGGAAACAAATTGGCCACATGAGAAAGGACTGAGTTTAGAATGTGCCCCCAAAACTTACACATAAGATAAGGCCACGGAGATACACACACATAGAAAGAAATAAAAGCTACAAAGTGAAAACCATGCTGAGGATGGAGAGGAGATTGTATTTGCGCTATATAGATTATTTATCATGATGACATTAGATTCAGAGAATTGAGGCTTGTCATTCATCACATAAAGGTGGATAAGCTCCTTTGTATGGAACGAATTCATCAGCATCTGTGTCTGCTTTAGCAAATGGTCTGGGTTCGCAAAATATTTGATAGAGTAAACTCATGTACACATTGGTTCTAACAAAATTAAAACAATAATCTGTATCCATGGCTCTGGAAAAATAGCATTATTTGATATTTGCACCTTTTAGTGGTCTCTGTGGAGTTATTTCATATATATGGTTAAAGAAGTAAAGAGACATTATGTACTGCACAATTTTACCTTCTCTAAGGTTTATTTAATTACATCAGCAAACTCCAAGGAAAACAAAAATGCCCTCCATCTTTGTAGCTTTTCTGTAGATTATTCTTGGAGTGGAGACTGGACACAACACAGATAGTCCACAGAGATTTAATTGAGCCAAATTTACTGCACAGGACGCTACTTTTCAAAAAAGACAAGGATGACATTGCTTGAAAAAAAAAAAAAAGAGGAATCATACTAACCAAATTTATTTGGTCTTATTTAGCCTGAAACAGTCCTGGTGATTGACACTCAGATTTCTGGAATATACTTGTCTATACTTTATAGCGGAGTACTATTTAAATCGACTTCAAAATTAAATTTAAGTCCTATAAAATTGTTTTGAAAGGAGAAAATCCTTTAACATAATGGAGTTCACCAACACTTTACCTACCACAAAATACACAATATTTTTTTAAAATTCTGGTTCAATCATATAGTTTCAACCTTGGTTTTAATGTTTTTAAAAAGCAATTATCACATTTTTGTCATGATGGAGGAATAAAAATAAAATTAAATTTTGTAAAGATAAGAAGGATGAAGTAAAAAATGTCATGCCTCTGACATGTATTGTTTGGGATATATTAAAATATTATTTATCATAGTACTATATATTATATCACTTAGTAACATAATATACTGTGTAAATGTTCAAGAAACATATATATACCTTCTAGTCAATCATGTGAATTGGTCATTGACTGTATTTTCCTATAAAATGGTTATTGTCTATTTTTAGCCATCCCATCCACAATAAAAAGAGTGCACACCCATTTTATTTTCTCTCAAAATACTTCAATGCAAATAGCCTAGCCAGATGAATCCACTCAACTCCTATTAGTGGCAAAGAAAGACTGACTTTCAAGATCACATTCGTTTTATGCTGACAGGACAACTTTGAACAAGTCATCTCTGCTGTGCTTTCCTGCAGTGTTAATAAGGTATTTCTAACTGCTGGCTATATACTTTCTTATGTTTTTTGTGTTCTTTCTTTTTCTTCTTTTTTTTTCCTATCCTGTTTCTAGTGTCCTAACTTGAAGTACTACCAAAGGTACAGAAGAGTCAGTCAAAATTTACATAAGCAAAACTATTTGTTAAAAGATAGGTGACAGATTTTTAGGATAAAAATTCTTTAGAGTTATTAAACAATACTGCAAACTTTCAGAGTAATACAGTTCAGTCACAACTGCCAATTATATCCCCAGGTAAGGAAGGTGACAGGCTGTCTCAGATGGCTTATAAAATGTCACATTTTACACATTGAATATGCTAATGAATATTTTTGAAGAAAGATTTTGAGATGCTTTTTCCTGACAGTGAAGGATTTTAAGAGCAATTATATCTCTATTTTAAAACAAGAGTTGTTTGTAATACCTATTTTCTTATTTGCTTTCTTCTCTCTCTCTCACAAACACTCTCTCTCTTTCTGTATGTGTGTATATGTGTCCTTCCTCTCATTTTTTCCTTTCTCGCTGCCTTCCCTTTATTTCTTTTTCCTTTCTTTTGTGCTGGAGATCTAATTGATGAGCTCACTAGGCAAGTTATATATCATTGAGCTATGTGTACAGCAATTGTTTTTGTCATTTGTTTGTTTGCTTGATGAATTTGTCATCCATGTTAGATTATTGTTCAATTTGAAATTATAGTCAGCAGGTCACATACATAAAATATTTCATAATTTTGACAGATTTAGTAACCACATGCGTTAGTAAAAGTTATAAGAAAAAGAACCATTTTTTGGACTGAAAGGGAGAGCTGTTGGGGGGAAAAGAAATACCTTAAACTGAAAAAAAAGAAGGGAAGAGGATGGGGGGGTTGAGGGAGAGGAGGGTGGAAGGGTGGGACTGGAGGGGGGAGTAGGGAGGGGATTGTGATTGAGATGTAACTTGAAGAAATAAAAAATAAATTACTTAAAAAAAGTGAAACTAGAAGAGAATTTGATTAATTTCCCCCTCTAGAATGAGGAATTCACCTTCATTAGGTTCAGTTTGTCATATAACCTGGAAGACACAGGGAGTCACCAAAGAAGCAGGCAGAGAAACAAATTCATATTTTCTCAGATTCATTGCATCTCAAAGATTATTTTTTGGTATTTTCTCAGATGAATATTTTTGCTAAGAAAACTTTCTACTGTTTATAAATAAGACAAAAACTGTGGTGTTGTCATAGTTTTTGAGCTTAATTCTTCTACCTATTATTTGACTTAATAAATAGCAACAAAATTCAACATTCAGCAAATTTAGTTGCTCCAATATGTTATGTTTTTAAGCATGTTTCACATCAATACCTCACTCTCTATTCCCTTTCTCAGTCTGTCATATTTTTCAGTCAACTCGCCAATCCTTGAAAATTAAGAAGATAACAATAAATCCCTCAGTGATGTTCTGACTGAATTAAATGATGAAGACAGTTCAGGATTTGAAAGAAGAATTTAATAAAGAACAAGAATTCGAAAAGAGAACTCAAGCTGAAATTAAAACCTCAAAAATAATTAGAAAACTCAAGGAGATGCCTTCAAATAAAATGGATCAAGTACAATAAAGAGTATCATACCTAGAAGATTGTAGTGGTGGGGGAGTGGAGGGGTCTCTGCAAACACCACAGCCAGCAGTATCAATCCAGGGAAGGCAAGAAGGATATCTGTTCCAACATGACTCATTAGGCATTATTGGTTAAAACTTTGAGAATTTCACACCAGGTAATTTATTTTAGACATACTTAAGCATACCACAATTCGGAAAAAATAAGTTTTCTGGTAATAATTGGCTCAAACTTGTGTACACAACAAAGCTGATGTAGACATGGCTACATCAAAACTATTATAAGATATAATTGGCATCTTCTATAAAGATAGGCTCTATAAAATTGCCTGTGAGGAATAAGCTCAAGATAAGTGTCTATGGGATCTGACATGGAACAGCCATATAGATAGTTCAAAGGGAACCACATCCATTCCCAGGCTTCTGGGAAGAACACAGGTTAGGCAATGCTCCCTTTGAAGAGACAACCGTGTGTATGTAACATTCCTGGCTTTCCAGTGCTTATCTATGAGTACAAATAACCTGCTACCCTCCTCTAGAAGATAATGCAGAAAAACTAGACCAAAAAATATATGAAAAAAAATTGTAGGACAAGAATGTAAAAAATAGTGAACACACACAGAAGAGCAAATTTTCATACTAACAGCACAGATGAGGGAGAAGAATCCATGAACTAGAATGCATGAACTAGATTTTCAAAAAAAAAGCTCCTAGAGGAAAACTTCAGGAAATACACCCTCATACAGATATCAGAAGCACAGAGAACAACAAATAGACACAGTCAGAAATGAAATAAACTACAACATATCATAGTTAAAACATTAAGTACACAGAGCAAAAAAGACTACTGATATCTATAAGTGAAAAACCACAGGTCACATATAAATCAAAATACATTAGAATAACAGCAGATTTCTTCTCAATGGAAACTCTGAGATCCAGAAGAGCTGAAAGGAATGCATTTCAGCTTCTAAAAGATCATGACTGCAACTAGACTACTATACCCAGCAAAAGTATCTGGCATAGTAGAAGGAAAAATATCACTGGTATTAACAACTCAAACATTTGTTCAGCAGAACAATCCTAGAGAAACACTGGAACCAAGTCTTTGAATTGAAGAGATGAATAAGCATAGCAAGAAATTATAGAAATAAAACAAGGGAAACTACAATTAATGAACATAAAACACAACTAAAAACACAAACAGCACAAAACAAAAGAAATGAACAATAACAATAATCACTACAAAAGAACAAATAAGAAAGTAACTGCAATCAATTCATAGCTTTCAATAACAACTTTAAACAAACAAATGATCTCAACTGTCCTACACTAGCTGAGTGGATTAGGGAAAAGAAATTCCATCTTTCTGTAGTCTACAAGAAACTCATCTTGGCTTTAAAAATAGTCACTACATAAAATACAAGCCAGAGAAGGAGGTAGGCTAACTGTAGATCTTCAACTTTTATTTTCTTCCACTCCACCAAATTCAGTCTTCAGTCTCATCCCCAGCTGTGTAGGAACCACCTGTTGTAGCCTTCCTTCTTCCTTGCCACTATCTCCAGTGGATCTTCGCCTTCTAACCTCGTTGTTTTATCACAGTGCAGACACTCCTTGTAAACCCAGAGGCCACTCCAGCTAACTTCAGATTTTCCTCTCTTCCTCCCTTCTACCAAATCCAGTACCCTCTTTTTTCCCCCAGTTCTGTAGCAGATCACCTGCTGCATCTTCCCCTTCCTCTATGCTCCTGAGTCCAGAAAAGTACACAGATCTTCTCCCTTCAATATTTCTTCGCCCAACTCATCAATTTATCCCAGTCACCAAATTGAACAGGCATTCTGTGGAACTCACTGGCCACTCTGGCCAGTGTGGAACGCACATAGCCTAACTGTAGATCTTCACCACCCTCCTTCAATCTTTCTCACAACTCATTGTGTTATCTTAACCACCCAGTGTAGCAGACTTACTCTAGGAACCAGCCAGCGAAGCCTGACAGAGAGACAGATAAGCCAATGAAACAGGTAAATGAGATTCAGGTCTTCACTCTCTCTCCCTTCTCCTCCATATCCAATACCTTGGTCTAATTCTCATCTCTGCAGCAGACCTTCTACTGTGGAATCTCCTCACTCTATTCTCACATCCACAGACAACGAAATCAGATCCTGGTGAAATACTGTGCTTACATCCACCTGTGTCCTCCATCAGAACCCATTCCAAGCCCATCTCCATACTAAAGCATCGGGTTTTAGTATCTAGAACACCTTACTCAATAGGCTCACATAATATAAAATATTGGGGTCAACTCTAGTGAAGTAAGTGAAAGGTATGTATGATAACAAATGTCAAAATTTTGAATAAGGAAATAGAGGAAGATATCAGAAAATGGAAAAAATTCCTATTCACATGGATCAGGAGAATTAATATAGTAAATAATAGATATCATAACAAGAACAATCTATAGATTCAGTGCAATATTCTTCAAATTTCAATACGTTTTTTCCAGCTCATGAAAGGAAAATCTTTAGTTTCATTTGCAAATACACAAACATACAGAGAAAGAGAGAGAGAGAGTAGTTATAAGAATTCTGAACAATAAAAGAACTACTGGAAAATATTACTATCTCCAATATAGAAATAAAACCAGCATATTATCAGTAAAAAACAGACACATTGATCAATTGAATAGAATTGAAGACCCAGATATAAATCCAGACAACTATGGTTACCTGAGATTTGTTAATGAAATCATGGATGCTCACTGGATAAATGTATCATCTTCAACAAATAGTGTGGCTCAAACTAGATGGCTGCATGTGGAAGAATCCACACAGAAAAGATTTTCTGAACAGGACAGTGTTAATACAAGTACAAAGACAACAATTAAAGAATGGGATCTCGTGGAACTAAAATCCTTCTGACAAAAGACACCAACCTTGGGACAAAGCAGCAGCCAAAGAACAAGTAAAACATTTACCAACTACACATCACATAGTGTGCTAATATCCAGAAAAAAATATATATACAAACAAAATAAAAATCAAGAAATACAAGAAATGTCAAATAAACAAATAATCAATTAAAATTGTGGGACAGACTTAACTAAATTCTCAAAATATGACACTCAAAGTGCTGAGAACAACGAAAATGTTCAACATCATTAATTGTTTTGAAAATTCAAATCAAAACTACTTTGAAATTTCATTTTATGCACATCAGAATGACTGATATCAATAAAATAAGTGAGAGCTAGCTCATGCTGGTGGGGATAATGAGTAGGGGTGAAACTCATCCATTGCTGGTGTGAGTATGAACTTGTACAGTCAATATTGAAATTAGGATGGCAGTTCCTCAAGAATATTGGAATAAATATACCTCAAGATCCAACTATACCACTCTTAAGTAGGTACCTAAAAAATGATCCTTTTATACAGAGGCGTATGCTAAATTATGTTCATTGCTGCTATATTCATAATACCCTGAAATTGGAAACAATCTTTATGTTTCTCAACAGAAGAACTGATAATGAAAATGTGCTACATTTTTTAAGGGTTAAACTTCTTTTTTATGTTTATTTATTACTTCAGGTTACATCTCCATCACAGTGCCCTTTTCCCACACCTCCCAGTCCCACCCTCCCACCCTCTACCCCCTATAACTTCCATCCCACTCCTCTGGAGTGTAATGTCCCTAAATACCAGTTCCCCACCCCAGTTCACCAGTCATATGAGGGCTAAGAGCATCCTCATACACTGGGGGCCTACAAGGCAGCACCACTAGGGCAAAGTATCTCATTGACAGGTAACAAAGTCTATGTTCCTGTTCCCTTTGGTGCATTGGCTGTAGAACAGTTATCTTGTGAGTGAAAAGTGAATAGATGCCATGTGCCTCCTTCTGAGACTGGGTTAGCTCGCTCAGAATGAGCTTCTCTAGTTCCATCCATTTGGCTACAAAATGGATGATTTCATTGTTTCTGATGGCTGAGTAGTATTACATTGTGTAGATGTACCACTGTTTTTTTTTTTTTTTTAATCCATTCCTCGGTTGAGGGACATCTGGGTTGTTTCCAGTTTCTAGTTATTACAAATAAAGGTGCTATAAACATAGATGAGGAGGCGTCCTTGTGGTTTGGTGAGGAATCATTTGGATGTATACCCAGAAGTGGTATGGCTGGGTCTTCAGGTAGAGCTATTCCAAGTTTGCTAAGATATTGCCAGACTGTTTTCCACAGTGGTTGTACCAGCTTGCACTCCCTCCAGCAATGGAAGAGTGTTCCCCTTTCTCCACAACCTTGACAGCATGTGGTGTCATTTGAGCTTTTGACCTTAGCCATTCTGACAGGTGTGAGAAGGAATCTCAGAGTTATCTTGAGTTGCATTTCTCTGATGATTAAGGATGCTGAGCATTTCTTCAAGTGTCTCTCAGCCATTAGGGATTCCTCCTTTGTGACTCCTCTGTTTAGCTTTGTTCCCCATTTTTTGATTGGATTATTTGGTTTCTTGGCATTTAATTTCTTGAGTTCTTTGTAAATTTGGATATTAGCCCTCTGTCAGTTGTCGAGTTGGTGAGGATCTTTTCCCAATCTGTAGGTTGCCATTTTCTTCGAATGACAGTGTCTTTTGCCTTACAGAAGCTTTTCTGTTTCATGAAGTTCCATTTATTGATTGTTGTTCTTAGAGGCTGAGCTGTTGGTGTTCTGTTCAAGAAGTTGTCACCTGTGCCAATGAGTTCAAGGGTTTTCCCCACTTTCTCTTCTAATATATTTAGTGTGTCAGGTTTTATGTTAAGGTTTTTGATCCACTTGGGATTACACAATAGAATATTACTCATCCTATAAAAGGATTGAAATCATGCAATTTGTAAGTAAAGGAAGGAATCTAGAAAGAAATAATCCTAAGTGAGTTATCTCAGATTCAAAAAGAAAATTATGACCAGTCCCTTGTTCAGCCATCATCAGAGAATCTTACTCCTGCAGCATAACAGAACAAATACAAAGACTCATAGCCAGATATTATGCAGAGTGTGACTGATTTAGGACATTCAGCACTTTGTGTGATGTCCCCATCAAATTCTTCACCTCAGGGAAGAGGAAACCCTATGAAAGAAGAGGCTGAAAAAACTTAAGAGCCAGAGGGGAGGTGAGCACCATGGAAACAAGGCCTTCTAAATCACTCTGATGGAGGCACATATGAACTCATAGAGACAGAGACAGCATGCACAGGGTCCACACAGTCAGCCCTTAGGGTCCTACAGGTGAAATGAGACATGGACAAATGCCCTCATCCCTAACCCAGAGGCAATCATTTGTGGATAACCACTTGCAAATGAAAATTAATTTTCCTCCAAAGGAATCATCTCACTGTGGAAACACATTACTCTTATGGATAGGCTACATGCTTAGAAGTAGATGGCCAATAGAAAATGAACTTAGTTCCATATTTGTAAGATTTTGTCTCATAATGTCATGTCAGGGCTGTTCTTTTTTGTAATTTTGTCTTTAAAATATATATATGTATACACATATACACACATATATTATATATGTATATATGATTCATTTTACTCTACAGCTTCTTTGTGTATATATGATAATGCAAATTTAGTGATTTTATGAGATTCCCGAGTAAAACAGCAGGTTTCTGTTTCTTATGATGTCTCTTGGGCTTTTTTTCATCTATTTGTTTTTTTCTCGATTTCAATGTGTTACATTTTGTTTTATTTTAGTATATATTATTTTATTTTCTTATTATCCTATATAAGAATGTTTGTTTTCTAATTAGAGATGAAAAGAGGTAGGTCTAGATGGGAAGGGAAGTGAGCAGAAGGTGGGGGGGAGTAGAGAGAAGAGAAGTCATAATTAGGATATATTATGTGAAAAAATATTTCAGATGAAAGAGACAGAAATAACAATAATAAAAAAATTTAGAACTAGGCACTATCTTAAAGGAAAAATAAGGGCAAAATTACTCTAAGCAAATGGGACAAGAAGCAAGAAAGAATTGCCATTTTAATAACTGATGAGATAGAATTCAAAGAGAAATTAATGAAAAGAGATAAAAAGAGATACTTCATTCTAACCCAGAAAAAATAGTTAATCAATAATGCAGAAAGGTACTATAGATATATTTCCTAAACTTTAGTCTACCTAATTTCATAAAAAAAACATATTACTGTAAATAAAGAAACAATTCAACACCAGCCCAATAATAATTGCTTTTGTCAACAATCATTTTTTCCAATGCACAGGTCACCTGGACAAAAAGTATATAGAGAAGCTTCAGAATTAAATGAAATCTTACATCAAATATACCTAACAGGTATCTACAGAGCATTCCATCCAAATAACCAGAGTAGAATATTCCGTCTACTCTGCAGCCAGTTGAAGCTTCTCTAAAACAGTATACATCCTATGACACAAAACAAGCCTTCAGAAATTTTAAAAAATGAAATAATTCCATGTATTTTACCTAACAGCTATGTAATAAATTTTAAATTTATAATATTGACAGTAAATAAATATCAAAAAGTGTATAAATTCATGGAGACTAATCAACAAATTATTGAATTATGAATTGCTCAAAGAAGAGTAAAGAAAGGAGTCAAAATATACACAGAACTTCATGAAAATGAAGACATAGCACAATAAACATTTGGGCCATATTAAAGATAGCTGTAAGAGGGAAATGTAGAGTCCTATTAATATATTATAAAAATCAAAAAACCATCAATAAATAACTTTATGATACAACTCAAGAATTTGGAGCACAAAAGCAATCAAAACCAATATCAAGAAAAAATTAAGAAATAAAAATATTCAAATCAGAAATTAGTGAACTAGAAGCATAGAAAGCAATACAAAGTATCAACAATTCTAAAAGGTATTTCTTTGAAAAGATAAACAAAATCAAATAATTCTTCACCCCACTTACCAAAATGAAGAAATAACCCAACTTAACCGAATCAGAAATTATTAAGGAAAAAAAAAACCATAAGAGACAGCAAGGAAATTTAGCACATTTTAAGAGAATATTTTAAAATCTTTATTCCATTAATTTATAAAATCCTTAAAGAAAGGCTATATATGGTGTTTGTGTATGTGTGTGTGTTGTTTGCATGGATACATGTCTGTTTGTGTGAACTTTTGTGTCCAGGTGTACATAAACATATATGCTCATATATGTGGAGATCAAGGATTGACTTCAGGTGTATTTTTATACCCCATCATTTTGTTTTTTGAGACCCAGACTCTTAGTTAACCTGGAACTTATAAAAAGGCCACACTAGCAGGAAAATGATCTGCGGTGATCCTGCTGTATGTAGGAATAATGTTACTGTGTAAGTCAAATGTTGATTCTTACTCCCCCCCCATAACTGATTTCAATCCTTGTTCTGAGAATCTCATGTATCAATATTGTACAAACACTGTTTCCCAATTGTCCCCTGATATGCCAATAAAGCAGTTACAATCAATTGTTGATTATGGTGGACAATAGCGCCTGGATTTCCTAACCTTCAGGGGAGGAGTAGTCAGAGGAGGAGAAGTTTGAGATTCAGCAGTAGGCAGATGCCCAGAAGACATAAGGAAAGAGCAATTGGAGCAGAAAAAGTCTTAAACTACAGGTATCTTGGGGATTTTGGTAAAGAGAGAGTCAGACTAGCATAAAGGGTTAAGAATAGATTAAAACTACTCAGTATTGTGCTATAAACCTTATTAAATAATATAACTCAGTCTCCATTATTTGGGTGCTAGTCAAATTAAGAGAGAAACTATGAAACAAATACAATTATATAAATTATACTAACATTTGGTTGTACCAAGTGTGACAAGAACTTACATAAAATCTAACAAGACAGAGTATTTTCTTAGTTCTCTTCCTTAAAGAAAAAGAAAGAAAAGAAAAAAAATAGCAACTGTAGTTTCCCAGGCAGGAACTCAAGTCACCTTGATTAGACCAGTACAATAAAGCAAGGCCAAAAACTGGCTGCAGAATAAGAAATCTCAAAAAGGCAATGAAAAGGCAATTCTTCTAAGAGTCCTCTGTCTGGAAAAAAAAAGAAAAAGAAAGAAAGAAAGAAAGGAAGGAAGGAAGGAAGGAAGGAAGGAAGGAAGGAAAAGAAAGAAAGAAAGAAAGGAAGGAAGGAAGGAAGGAAGGAAGGAAGGGAAAGAAAGAAAGAAAGAAAGAAAGAAAGAAAGAAAGAAAGAAAGAAAGAAAGAAAGCAAGCAAGCATACCCCTTTAAGACAGGTAAGCTTTTCAAAGTTTCCTATCCAGGCAGGAGGTTAAATCCCTTTGAGGAGGGTTTCTTGCTGGCCAGAGGAGCAAGCACTTGTGAGTCCACCAAGTTCCCACCCAGGGAAGGGTTTTTTGTGAGCCAGCTCCCAGTTAGAGCTGAGAGATAGAAAACTCTCTCCTGTTAAACAAAATACAGGGGAGGACATCTCATAGCTGGAGAAAGCAGGAGCCAGACACAGAGATAGTGCAAAAAAGGGAAAGAGATTGGAAGTTAAATTTAATACATATATATAAATTATTTAAAATAGATAGATATAAAGAAAAGAGAAACATAAAGATAAGAGACACAGTAAAACAAGGTTTTTGAGTTTATGCTCTTTTGAGTGGTTCAAAAATAGTTGGCAATAAATAAATAAATGAACATAGGAAGTAAAGTCTCTGAAGAAGAGAAAAAGAAAAATACATAAAAATGTGTTCCGGGTACATAGATACTAAACCAATCAACTAACTAAACAAACAAACAAAGTGAACACAGATATCCAAAGAGAAAAAATACAGACTTTAACTGATAGAATAAAATCTCCACAGGCAGACTTTGAGGGAGAAAAACATAGTTTCCATAATAAAAAAACAAAAAAGAAAACATTGTAGAACAGAGCATTTTGACCCCATATAATTTTGTTTTTATTGTCATCATACAAATAATAATATGTTCAATAATAACTGTAATTCCATGTATACTTTTAAAGAAAGATCAAACAAAAACATATGTAAATAATACAGACTGAGAAATTAGATGCAAGAGGCCATCGCACAGAGATGAGAGGATTCTTCAGAACAGAATAAGGAACCTTCAGAACAATGCAATCTGGAACCTACAATAACAGCAAAAAGAGTAGTTCCAGATGAGAAAAAAATCTACAAAGGTTTGAGGAATTAGAGTGCCATCCCATAGAGTTGTTAGATAAGGAAACTTCATCTATAAACCAACATGGTCAAACTGAATATTATATTTATATTGTTAAGGATCAATCACTCAATGAGATTCTGTATATTGAAATAAAAATACAGATTCTGTTCAATAATGTTATCTTAGATCAATATCATACTATAGCTTGTATGTTTCATTTTGTAGAGTTTGAAAATATAAAACACATACATGTGTTAATGTACTAAACCATAAGTACATATTCAGCATTTGAATGAGCCTTTGCCTTGATCTCTGAAAAGAATGATTCTAAGATTATACATTTATTAGAAATTATGGCAATTATGGAAATACCTGTACAAATTAGTACTGACAATGCTCCAATATATGTCTCAAGCAAAATTAAACATTCTTGCATATTACAATATAAAGCATATTGCAGGTATATTACATAATCCTACAGGACAAGTAGTTCTAGAAGAATCTAATCATACAATCAAAGAGATACTTAACAAACAAAAAGGGGTAACAGAGATCCACAGAGATAGATTGCATAATGCTTTATAAACTTTAAATGTTTTGATTGTTAATGAACAAAAAAACAATAGCAGCTGAGAGACATTGGAGTATGGAAAAAACTTCTGACTAAATAAGCCTGTTTATAATAAAGATGTCCTAACCTCAGAATGGAAGGCAGAAAATGTATTATGCATTATGCTAGGGAAGAGGTTATGTATTTGCTTCTACAGGAGAAGAAAAATTGTGGGTCCCATCAAAATTGTTAAAAATCAGATTTTACAAAGGGATATTTTATAAAGATCTTGGCTATAAGACTGAAGGAAAAATCAAAATGTCTAAACAGGACAGGTAACATGATTTGCTGATCCCTCCACACTTCTGAGACTGGCTGAGAATGAAAATATCTACAGCCAGTACTTAAGCTATGCATGACTAGTCAATTGAATTGATGTCTTAAAAAAGGTAAAGTTAAATAGAAGAGGACACAAAGTTCTGTGAGAAAGAAAAAGGGTAGATTTGGAAGTAGTTGGAGGAGGATTAAATATGATTTAGTACATGTTACCAGGAATGAAGGAAGCCCATTAGGCCTCAGCCATACCCAATGGACTACAGATAATTAAGAAATACTGATAATGGGAGAAATATTCTTCTCCAAGGAAGAGAACACTAGTTATCCATAAGTGCCAACACTTGTTTACTGGACCAACGTTACCTAATATGACCGACGAGAAACAGTATGGGATGGAGGGGTCTCAGAAGGACTGAGATAGAGACAAGTTTATTTTTTAAAAATCAGACTTTTCATGCCTTTCTCAGAGAATACAAGGGAGGTTGCCAGGATCAATACAATTATAATTGCCAATATATAATGCCATTTGCAAGTTATACAGCATATATAAGATTCATGTCTAGTCAAGCTTCTATGTGCTTTACTGACTTCTAAGGGACACAGAGAAACACAGGCAGTCTGAATTCTTCACTGTTGGAAGCAGTGCCCTAATTTCTCAGAACAGTAAGGTACACAGTGACTCTAACCTGAAAAAAACTATGATGCATGCTTGTCAAAATAGATAGACCAGGCTAACTCCAGGATTCCCTAGAATTATCCAATACCAAATGGTCAGCCTGGAAACATACATACAAGTGATAAATATGAACCGAGAAGATTATATTTAGAAATTATGTGTGCATGTACGTATGTATGTATGTGACAATCAGCAATTGAAAAAAGGCCATAAATTTGAATGGGAGTAAGAAATGGTATATGGAAGGCTTTGGAAGGAGGAAAGGAAAGAAAAAATTATGTAATCATATTATAACTCAAAAAAGAAAACATTGAAAAGAAAGGAAAATGTTAAGTTAAAGTTAAATGGAAATGGAACATGCTCATCTGATGGGTATGAATTCGCAATTATACCTGCCAATAATTGTAGAAGCTATTGTAAAATGGCACTATTCAACTCTATTAATAGTACCTAGCATTTTATTTCTGAAGAGCTACCTGTGAGTCATTAACCAAATCAATTATAAATTTTCTTTACAATTCTGTAAGTATATTACCTGCATGCATATCCTTGAACTTATGCAATTTAATTATGCTAATTGTATCAAATAATTGGAGAGAAGTTAGAAGTCCAAAGGGGGAGAAATAGAATCACCTAGAAAGGTGGAGCAATGGGAGAGGGATGTAGAGGATGTAGTCAGAAGAAGAGAGAGTGTAAAGCAATAGGATACAAGGAAAAAACTGCACAAAGACTTTGGATTTACATAGTATATGGGAAGCAATGCCTTTAATAGATGGGAAAAAAGTATATGATCATTGATGTCAGGGAAATCAAGGAGATACAAGTTCCATCACTAATGGAATGATTGTTTTCCAGAAAATAATATACTTCCTAAAAAGTATTTATCCATATATTTTATGTTTTATATGGGTACATGGCAAGTACTTGTAGGACTTTAATTGTTTTGACCAACAAAGTTTTCATTTGCTACAATAGTTTTAAATCTAGATGTGCTGAAGTGAGAAAATAAGAAACTCCTGGATAGGAAATGAAAGAACCCTTTTAAGAGTAGAGAGTATGAGCCTTCTGTGGTTTGGTAGGCATAAAAGGAGAAAAATCAACAGCAAATAAAGAATACCATTTTTAAGAGCATCTTCTTAGATCTATAACACCCTCGTAATTCCTAAACAGTTCAAAATTTAACTATGAGACTCTAGCTGTCTACTCTTCAACCACCTCAGAGACCTGAGAGGGATAAATATATTTGCTTATATAGGAAGTGCAGGGCCTGCAGCTTCCAAAACTAAGAAAGAACATACCAATGACTGCCTGGACAGTTCCCATTTTCTCTCCATACATTCCAGCATCAATCTTCAGCCTTTGGGTCCTGTTTCTCTGACAGACATTTGTTGTAGAGCAGGGATTATGAAGGACTTACCTACCCTGTCTTGGCAGAGTTAGGCTGTCGACTTCCCTGCTACCAAGTTTTGTCCTTTTTGGACAGCAGTCTGTCTGCAGTTGGTGCAAGGGGTTTTTTCATGCCAAGAGAAAGGCTTGCCACTAATTCAACCATCTTACAGTGGAGGTTCTTCGATGCTTATCTTCTACTTGGAGTAGAATAGGGGGTGCTGTCAGGCGCTGATATGTCTCGATATCAAAAAAAAATCTTGATTTAAGATAACATCTTTGAATGCCATATTCTGCAGATCTCTAGGGGTTTTTGAAGATGCCCTAACCATCTCTTGTATTTAGATAAGCAAATGTTGCTTGTCTCTTAGCAACTTGATTACTGGGTAGTTTAAAGAATATCTGTGATAGACTGTCATAGTAGCTAACAAAGAGACATGTTTGCATGACTAGGAGTATGTTTTAACTATCCTAGACCGTTTTAGACGGTTGGTATCAAGTGGTCAGAGCTTCACATTTTATTTTTAAGTATCTCTAGGTATGATACCATTAGGAAGCGTTACCTTTAAATTTGTATCAATATACAAAGATCTATTCAATTGTGGTTAAATATACTCTTAATTATGTATCAATATACCAAGATCAATGCCTATGTAGCCCAATATAATCTTAATATTACGTCCATATGCAAGGGTCAATACCATTGTGGCCAACTATAATCTTAATTTTGTATCAATATACAAAGATCAATACCGATGTAATCCAATACAATCTTATTTTTGCACAATAAACAATGGTCAATACCACTTTAGCCAAATAACCTACTAATTTTGTATCAATATACAAAGGTATAAGGGCATATTCAATAATCTGCCCCTTCTTCTTGGACCTTCCTGTGCTATGACTATATCTCATTTTTCTCAAGCCCATGCACTCCTACATAGGAGAGGAAGAAGGATACAGAGAAGGAAAAGTAGGAATTCCCTGGGGCTAATCTCCAAAACCCATTAAGACAGGATCATTTATCAGCTTGTAGTCTCTTCCCCTACATAACAGAGTTTTCAGTTAACCTTCAAATAACCAAAAAGAAGGGCGGAGAAACACCCTCCCCCACCCTCTGGGCATGGGACGTCGCTCTCTTAAAGTGACTTCCTGCTGATTTGGGTCGTAGTAGACCTGTTTGGGGCCCCAACCCAAATGGGAAAAATGATTAAAAATGTTAGTACAATCCTTTTATGTTCAGTCCTTCTGTTCTCAGCTGTTTAGATGACCTAAGGGGTTTGTAGACAGAAGCTGATCTTGCAGGCTTCACTGAGGTTCCGGCTGGGGCATTGTGTAGAGCTGAACGGTCCCAGCGACACTGGATTGCAGTGGTGGTTGCAGGCCCCCGATGGAGACAGCTATTGAGGAAGTCTGCCAGGCAGAATCAACTGGGTCACTCATCCTCCTTGGTGCCTAATTCTGCTCTCTGCTGAGGATTCCGCTGTCCGCCATCCCCAGGCTCCCCTAATGGACACTTCGATTCTCCTGGAACGATAAGAACAGAGCCCTAACCCCAATCCCAACCCTAGGACAATTGCCCTCTTTTTTTTTTTTCTGGGGGGGGGATGGGGGGGCTAGGTAGTACTTCTCCTGAAGCAAATTTGGCCTTCTGACAACATACAAAGCGTTATCTTTCAATCCGGGTTAAAGAAGAAATCATTCTGTCACCTTGGAGCTAAACCAGCTCTAGTGTATATATTTTGAGATCCCAAAGGACAATCTGCCTGCATCGAGAAGGCCTTTTGTAAGTAGCCTCCAAACCTAGGTCCCTCCAAATCCCATGTGTGTGTCTCTGAACTCTAATTATTGGGAACAGGGACCTGTGTTTCTCATCTGAAGGGATCAAAGATGTGTTCCACCACTCCTGGATCGAAGTCTTTCTCTATTTAGAGTTTACTCTGCTTCAGGCTGACCCTGAACTCCGGGATCTGCCTCTTTCTGTCTCTAGTGTGCTGGGAGCTGGGACCAAGGGTGTACTCTTCTTGAATGGTGGGACCAAGAGTATGCACCCTCACTACCCCGCTCCGTATGACTCCAGAGTACATAAGACCACCAACTCTAAGGTGACCCCCCCCTTGTCTCCGCTGAAGTCAAAGGCATGGGCCAATACCACAATTCTCTTGTATTTTACCTTAGCTCCATGTCTTCTCGACACCTGGAGGTCTGCAAAACCAGGCCGAACAGCTGTATACTCTATTCCATTCACAGTGTTTCAGCCCTGCCCCCTGCCCTTTTTTTTTCTTTACTTTATTTTAAGGCAAGGCTTCAAGTATCTCACAGCATCATGAACACCAATTCCTTATGTAGCCGAGAATGACATACCCTTCTGATCCTCCTCTTTCCACCTTACCAGGAGCCAGGATTACAGGCGTGTGCCACTATGCTCAGTCTATGTGGTGTGGGGACTGAACCCAGGGCTCTGTACACCTGCAACCCCAGACTAAAATCACTTCTTTTATCTCCCAAGTGCTTGGACTAGTATCTTCTGCATGTTTCAACAGTTCTTTGATGGTTCTTGTTGTTTTGTTTGTTTTTCTTTTTTCCTTTTGTAATAATTTATTTAATCTTATTTTATATGCATTGGTGTGAGGGTTTCAGATTCCCTAGAACTAGAATTATGAATAGTTGTGAGCTGCCATGTGGTCGCAGGGAATTGAGCCCGGGTCCTCTGGAAGCCAGTACTCTTAACCACTGAGCCATCTCTCCAGCTCCTGGTTTGTTTTTCGAGACAGGTTTTCTCTGTATAGTCTTGACTGTCCTGGAACTCACTCTGTAGACCAGGCTGGCCTCAAACTCAGAGATCCGCCTGCCTCTGCTGCTCCAGTACTGGGATTAAAGATGTGCACTGCCACTGCCACATTTCTTTTTTTTTTTTTTTTTTTTTTGGTTTTTCGAGACAGGGTTTCTCTGTGTAGCCCTGGCTGTCCTGGACTCGCTTTGTAGACCAGGCTGGCCTCGAACTCACAAAGATCCGCCTGCCTCTGCCTCCCAAGTGCTGGGATTAAAGGCGTGCACCACCACCGCCCGGCGCCACATTTCTTTTTTAATTTGTTTTGTTTTGTTTTTTTTCAAGACAGGGTTTCTCTGTTTAACATCCCTGGCTGTCCTGGAACTCACTTCGTAGACCAGGCTGGCCTCTACTCACAGAGATTCTAGGGCCTCCCAAGTGCTAGGATTAAAGGCATAGGCCACCACACCTAGTTGTTTCTTTTTTTAAACAAACAACAAAATTCTTTACCTGTAAAAAATGTTAAAGCTTCTCTATTATTATTCTATGTGTGTTTTGTCTACATGCATGTATGTTTGCCACATTTGTGGTTGGTGCTGGAAGAAGCCAGAAGAGGATGTCAGATCCACTGGGACTTAGGTTACATTTGACTGAGTCACCACGAAGGCACTAAGATCTTCAGCAAGAGCAGTAAGTGTTCTTTTTTTTTAATTATTATTATCGTTTTTTTCCTTTATTTTTTATTTCTTCAAGTTACATCTCAATCGCAGTCCCCTCCCTATTCCCCATCCAGTCCCACCCTCCCACCCGCAACCCCCCATCCTCTTCTCTTTTTTTTTTTCTTTTAACTTTAAGGTATATCTTATTTCCCCCTACAGTTTCTCCTTTCAGTCCAACAAATGGCTCTTTCTCTTATAATAATAAATACAATACAGTACAACAGAGGTAATTAGGCCACAGTTATGAGGGTTATATGGCTTAATGTACATTCTCAATGACCAGTCCATATGTATTTGGTACCTGACTTTAACATTCTACTATCTAAACATCTCCATGAGTTTAAAGTCCTATATTTGACTCAACATTCATACTAATTGCAACACAATTTTAAAAGTATCTTC
>CAJQZJ010001511.1:2010556-2064766 GCA_907164525.1 Lophiomys imhausi | reverse complement strand
GCCCTCTTGATTCCTAAACAACTCAAAATTTAGCTATGAGACTCAAACTGTCTATTCTTCAACCACCTCAGAGAGCTGAGAAGGATAAATATATCTGATTATATAGGAAGTGCAGGGCCTGCAGCTTCCAATACTAAGAAATGACAAACCAGTGACTACCTGGACAGTTCCCATTTTCTCTCCATACATTCCAGCATCAGTCTTCAGTCTTTTGGTCCTGTTTCTCTGACAGACATTTATTGTAGAGCAGGGATTGTGAAGGACTAACCTATCCTGTCTTGGCAGAGCTAGGCTGTCGACTTCCCTGCTACCAAGTTTTGTCCTTTTTGGACAGCAGTCTGTCTGCAGTTGAAGCAAGGAGTTTTTACATGCCAAGAGATAGGCTTGCCACTAATTCAACCATCTCACACTGGAGATTCTTCGATGCTTTTCTTCTACTTGGAGTAGAATAGGGGGTGCTGTCAGGAGCTGATATGTCATGATATCAAAAAAGAATCTTAATTTAAGACCACATCTTTGAATGCCATATTCTGCAGATCTCTTGGGGTTTTTGAAGATGCCCTATCTATCTCTTGTATTTAGATAAGCAAATGTTGCTTGTCTCTTAACAACTTGATTACTGAGTAGCTTAGAGAATATCTGTGATAGACTGTCATAGTAGCCAACAAGGTGATATGCATGCATGACTAGGAGTTTGTTTTTCTTAACTATCCTAAAAAGTTTAAGACGGTTGGTATCAAGAGGCCAGAGCTTCACATTTCATTTTTAAGTATCTCTAGGTACGATACCATTAGGAAGCATTACCTTTAATTTTGTATCCATATTCAAAGATCTATTCAAATGTGGCTAAATATACTCTTAATTTTGTATCAATATTCAAAGATCAATGCCTATGTGGCCCAATACAATCTTAATATTGCGTCCATATACAAGGGTCAATACCATTGTGGCCAACTATAATCTTAATTTTGTATCAATATACAAATATCAATACCAACGTAGTCCAATACAATCTTATTTTTGCACAATAAACAATGGTCAATACCACTTTAGCCAAATATACTACTAATTTTGTATCAATATACAAAGGTATAAGGGCATATTCAATAATCTGACCCTTCTTCTTGGTCCTTCCTGTGCTATGTCTATGTCTCAATTTTTCTCAAGTCCGTGCATTCCCACATAGGAGATAAAGAAGGATACAGAAAAGGGAAAGAAGGAATACCCTGGGTCTAACCTCCAAAACCCATTAAACAGGACCATTTAACAACTTGTAATCTCTTCCCCTAAATAACAGAGTTTTCAGTTGTCCTTCAAATAACCAAAAAAAAACAAAAACGGGGGGGGGCGGAGAAACACCCTCCCCACCCTCTGTGTATGGGACGTCGCTCTCTTAAAATGACTTCCTGCTGATTTGGGTCGTAGTAAACCTGTTTGAGGCCCAAACCAAAATGGAAAAATGGTCAAAAATGTTAATACAATCCTTTTATGTTCAGTCCTTCTGTTCTCAGCTGTTTAGATGTCCTAAGGAGTTTGTAGCAGAAGCTGATCTTTCAGGCTTTACTGAGGTTCTGGCTGGGGCATTGTGTAGAGCTGAACAGTCTTAGCGATATTGAGTTGTTGTGGTTGTAGGCTTTTGATGGAGACAGCTATCGAGGGAGTCTGTCAGGCTGAATCATCTGGGTCACTTGTCTTCTTTTGGTGTCTGATTCTGTTTTCTGCTGAGGTTTCCATTGTCCAGTTGTCCCTGGGTTCCTTGAATGGATGCTTTGATTCTCCTGGAAAGATAAGAACAGAGCCCTGCCCTAATCCTCACTCAGGGACAATCACCCTCTTTTTTTGGGGGGGGGGTAGGTAATATTTCTCCTGAAGCAAATTTGGTTTTTTGACAATATGTAAAGTGTTATCTTTCAATCTGGTTTAAAGAAGAAATTATTTTGTTAACCCATGCCTTTAACTTCAGCAGAGACGGGAGGAGCACCATAGAGTTAATGGACTTATAAATTCTAGAGTTACACGGATCAGGGTGGTGAGGGTACTCACCCTTAATCCCATCATTCAAGAAGAGTACACCCTTAACCCCAACACACTAGAGACAGAAGCAGGCAGATCTCAGAGCTCAAGGTCAGCCTGATACAAAACAAACTCTAAATAGAGAAAAACTTCGATCCAGGATTGGTGGAACACATCTTTAATCCCTTCAGATGGGAACCACAGGTCTCTGATCCCAGTAATTAGAATGCAGAGACACATAGGATTTGGAAGGACCTAAGTTTAAAAGCTACTTACAAAAGGCCCACTCAATACAAACAAATTGTCCTTCAAGATCTCAAAATATATACACTAAAGCTGGTTTAGCTCTGCATCCACTTCTAAGGGGTTCACTGAGCTCTGAGGGGAGGGTTTCAATGGAGACATTTAGAGTTGAGTGCTCCAAGGTCTCTCTCTGCACACTGTCTGGCTGTTGGTCTCTAATTTGATACCGTCTGCTCTAGGCAGATGATTCCCAACTTCTTTGAAAGATGGGCAGATTTTCTGATGAGGGTTGAGTATCTATGAGTATAGTGGGTATAGCAGAATACAATCAGGTGTAATTTTAATCACTACAGTTTCTTTTCCTTTTGTTTTATCTGAGGTCCGTTGGCTATGTAGTCTCTGGTTCTTGGTCACCAACCCTGTGCTGAATATGGGTTCCATCTTGTCTTAAATCAAGTCAGTTATTGGCAGGTTACTTGCACAAGCTTTGTGCCACCATTGCTCACCTGATCATGGAATATGATCCTTTTGATGTGTTCTTAGATCCAGTTTGCAAGTATTTTATTGAGTATTTTTAAATCAACGTTCACAAGAGAAATTGGTCTGTAATTTTCTTTCTTGAGAGTCTTTATGTGGTTTTGTTATTACAGTAGCTATGGATACATGAAAGAAATTTGGCTATTTTCCTTCTATTTCTAGAATTTAAAAAAATTCATAGAATTGGAATCAACTCTTCTCTGAAAGCTGTGTAGAACTGTGTGCCAAAACCATCATGTTGTTGGCTTTTTTTTGGGGGGGAGGGTGGAAGACGTTTATTGATGACTTCTATTTTACTAGCAATTATAGGTCTGTTTAAATGGCTTTTCTAGTGTTGATTTAAATTTTATGAGTGGTATGTATTGATAAAAGTATACTATTTTTAGATTTCCAATTTGAGAAAACACATATTTTTAAAGGTTCTCCTTATGAGTCTCTGCTTTTCCTCAGAGTCTTTTGTTATATCCCTCTGAGTTTTAGTCAATTTGGAAATGGTTTTGTCATTCTTACTGATTTTCTCAAGGAATAAACTCTTTGTTTCATTGATCATTTATATTTTTGTTTGTTGCTTGCTTGTTTCTATTGTACTGATTGCAGCCCTCACTTTGATTATCTCTTTTTTTCATTTTTAAATGTTTATTTATTAATTCAAGTACATCTCCTTCACAGCCCCCTCGGTCCTCCCCTCCTGGTCCCACCCTTTTACACTCTATCCCCCTCCTACCCATCCCCTCCTCCAGTGTGGGGTGCCTCCACATATCAGACCACTTCAGTTCATCATTCACATAAGGGCTAAGTACGTTCTCTTGCACTGGGGCCCTCCATGGTGTTTCCACTAGAGTGAAGTGCCCCACTAAATGGTAGCAAAGTCCATGTTCCTGCTCCCCTTGGTCTGTTGATTGTAGGATAGTCATCCTTTACTATATTGCTAAAATCCACTTATAAGTGAATACATGCCATGTGTATCTTTTTGGATCTGGGTTACCTCAGTCAGGATGAGCTTTTCTAGTTCCATCCATTTGACTGCAATTGCATGAATTCTTTTTTTTCTGATAGCTGAGTAGTATTCCATTGTGTAAATGTACCACATTTTTTGTTTGTTTGTTTGTTTTATCCATTCTTTGGTTGAGGGACGTCTGGGTTGTTTCCACTTTCTAGCTATTATAAATAAAGCTGCTATGAACATAGATGAGGAGATGTCCTTGTGGTTTGGTGAGGAATATTCTGGATATATGCAAAGGAGTGGTATGGCTGGTTCTTGAGGCAGAGCTATTCCAAGTGTTCTAAGATGTCACCAGACTGATTTTCATAGGGTTGTACACGTTTGTTCTCCCACCATCAATGAGCAATGGAGGAGTGTTCCTCTTTCTGTACAACCTGGCCAGCATGTGCTGTCATTTGAGTTTTTGATCTTAGCCATTCTGACAGGTGTGAGATAGAATCTCAGAGTTGTCTTGAGTTTTATTTTTCTGATAATTAAGGATGTTGAGCATTTCTTCAAGTGTCTCTTGACCATTAGAGATTCCTCTTTTGTGAAATCTTGGGTTAGCTCTCTACCCCATTTTTCAATTGGGTTATTTTGTTTCTTGTTTAATTTCTTGAGTTCTTTATAAATGTTGGATATTAGCCCCTGTCACTAGAACAAAAATGGCAGCCTACAGACTTGGAAAAGATCTTTTCCAACCCCATATCTGACAGAGAGCTGATATCTTTCTTATTTTTTTATCTAGTCCTATTTTTCACCTAGTAGAGAGTTGTTCAGTTTCTATGATTTTCTAAGCTTTCTGTTGTTTCTGTGTATGCTTCTTCTGTAATCTATCACTAGTGTATTAATGTTTGGGTGCATTGATTTTTCTTCTTTTGGAACTATTCCTAATATTTCTCAGAGTTCAAAGAATTTTTTGTTCACTTGAAATCTTATAGATACATGAATTTTCAAATTTAATATCATACTATATCATTAGAATATTATAATTCAAGCAATATTTTATATTATTTTCTGCATCACTCATAGTTTTGTTTTAATCAAATTTATTTTCTAAATACTGACATAGGTTCTCAAGCTGTACGTTAGTAACTTTTTCCAGTAAAAAATTTCTCATCACAAAGTTTTCATAAAGACCATTCAATATGTTTATTGGACATTCATTGACACTTTTTGAGCTTTGAGAAATGTCAACTCTAGCATCCACTAATATTGAATACATTTTTATATTTTGTGATCATCTTTGACTTTGATATTTTATTGATTTATTTTTGTTTACTTTTATAGAATAATTTTTAAAATTTTATGTGTATAGTTCACGCTTTCCTGCATGTATATTTGTGCAGCATATGCATGCAGCTCTCTGTGGATACAAGAAGTGGGCATGTACTGGATTTACAGATTGTTGCAAGCCACCAAAAGAGTGTTGGGAATGAAACCCCAGTCTTCTGGAAGAGGAGTCAGTGTTCTTAACTGTTGAACCTTCTCTCCAGCCTTTTGTTAGATTTTTAATTTATTAATTTATTTCTTTTCTTCTTTTCTCCATTTTCAGTTGAACTTGGCTCATTACATCTTATGGTTTTGACACTGCCTGTCCCGTTTTCACAATTATAATTGTTTTAAGTGTAAATTTATCAAACATATTTAAATTAACACAGACAAAATCATAAATTAATGATTATCTAGTCCTGTCTCATAAAGAAAATGTTTGAACTCCAAGAATTTCAATTCCCATACAGAAAGTTGTTGACTGATTTTGTAGCTTTCAAAATTGAAATCAATATTAACAATTATAGGGTGACTAGTTTTATAGGAATTGTCTTAAATTGTATACTTACTTTGTCAGAATCATTCATTTAAAAACCTGTGTTGTTTCAGCTGAAGCAGAATTTATGGAATCTGCCTGAAGTAGATTTCTTTTTCTTAAAGTTTTGAAGCACACTCAATTTTATATGAATTGTGTGAGTGTTCCCTTCATGGTGCATTTTAATCAACTGAGTTATGAATTTTTAATAGTTGTGATTCTATATAGCTTAAAGAGTATCAGCCTAAAGGCAAAGTGTTTATTACACTATTTTCATAATACTTAGCTAGATTCTTTCCCCCACTCTTTTCTTCCTTTCATTGACCACTGTGAAGGACCCTTTCCTCCTCTATAGACACCACTCTTTTCCAGTCACTCACATACTTCTTAACTAATACTTTCTCTAGCAGCTTTCACCTTTTAAAATATGTCTTTAGTACAACTTGTCTTTTAAGAATTATTATTGTTTATACCCTCTGGGAATTTTTTTATGCTATTTGTGCATATTAATTCTCATTTTATATCAACTCTCAGAAATCTGAAGCTTCTATTTCTAATTTATATTTACTCTGTCTTTACTACTCTTATTTCCATTTTTCTTTTAGTTTCTCAATTTATTTTTGACTCTTCTACTTGAAAACCATTACCTACTAAAACTACATATTCACAAATACTTTAAGGTAGGTAGTTATAGCTAACTCTTCTGTCTAACACACCAGTTGATTTTTTTGATTTTCATGAATTATTTTTTAATAATTGCTTTTATGCTCATCTTTATATTTGCACTCTTTCCCATGTTTAACATGTCAACTACTTTTCATTTGCTTCATAACATCTTGATACTTCAATTTATCAAAATTATTGTTTATTTCTTCTCATGCTTACTTCTATGATCTACACAAGGAAAATTATTGCTTATATATGTAATAATTATAAATATGAATTATACTTGGTGCCATTTTGTGAGAATCATTTAAATCATATTTGAATAAGGTTTAGAGCAAAGTGGTCTTGCTTCTAAATTAGAATATGTAGAGATTAATCGCTATAAGGTGTATGTTAATCAATCGCTGTAAGTAATAGTTCAAAGCTAAGCCTCAGACTCCATTTTCCTTACTTCATTTATGTTTATAATATTCACTATGTTGCAGTGCTGCAAGCTTTAGATTCAGCTTTACCAATCTCTATACAATATAGTAATGGCTCATACTCTGTGAGGTCCCAGTATAAGTTCTCTGTGCCATATTCATTAATTTATGGAGATCTCGACATAATGAGTGTTGAGATTACAAGAATGAGTCACTACATTTCCAAATTAATATTAATGTTTCATGCATCAATGTATCATTATATATTTAAATTTAATGACATACTTTTTTCCTTGATTTTATGTGGAGCTGAAAAATAGTGATATTTAAGAAACAATTTTTTGTACTGATGACAAAAATCAAGAAGTTCTCTTTAACAGTTTTCAGAGTAATTTATGAATGTATTAACTAATTTCATAATTCATTCATCCTGTAGGTAGATTTTAGCCTTTTGTTTGGTTTGTCATTATTTGTATAATTTGTTGTTTATTGAAGGTGTCTAAAGCAATTTATTTGGTTTTATCTTTAATTTTTATTAGTTCTTTAGGAAATAACTGCACTGTGTTTAGATCATTTTCAGTACCTTCCCCAACTCCTTCCAGACTCATGCCCTTTCTTTGATACTCGCTCAATTTTGTGTGTTTATTTATTTATTTTACACACATGAAGCCTAATTTGTGATGTCAGTGTTTTCTTAGCTTTATGGTTTCCACTAGAGTATGGCTGCATTATTATGTTCTACACTCTTAATGAAAGCTAAGTAAACCTAAGACTCCTTTGCTTGTAATGGAAAGCTATGCCCTGCCCCTTTACCTTGGATTGACTTTGACTTACACAGGCACATGATGTCATATCCCCTGTGAGTTCACTTGTGCAGCTGCCCTACTGTGTGTTGAAAACACTGTTTCCGTATAGTCATCTACTGCCTCTGGTTCTGATATTCTTCTTACTCCCTTTTCCATAATGTTTGCTAGAACATATGGGGACAAGGTATGATATAAATGACCTACTTAACCTGAGCATTCTTGTCTCTGTATCTTGACCAATTGTAGATCTCTGGGTTAATCACCATGTACTAAAATTTGAAGCTTCTCCTATGAATGTTGGGAGATACATAATACATAAATAAACATAATACTAAGTCATGTCATTTTAGTTTATGTCCATTTAACAGAGTAATAGTAAGTTCTCCCATAGGGCCCATGATGCTTCTTGACATTAACCTGTTTGTTCACTTTGTATTAAATGGTTTTCAATGTTGTATTATAGGTGATGTTATAACATATATTAAAATTTTCTTATAACACTCTAAATTTGTGTGAACATGCAATGGGGATGAAAACATTGTGTGGAACTTCGTTGAACAATTATAAAATGGTGAGTGATTGTAAACTCTCCAATCCATTTCCAACATAAGTCAAGAGCATAAGCAATTTAAAACTTTTAATTAAAGCATTTTACCTTATTTGTGGACAATTCCTAAAATACTAAAACTTATCCCCACACAACACATTACTTTTCTCCCTCTGAGAAAAATGTTAATATATTTGAAAAATATATAGAAAGACTGGATCCCATCATTTCTGGTCATATGATTAAAGTTTGATTTCAGACATCCAGCATGACACCTTGAATTTTCCTTATTGCATCCATGTTTTCTTTCCTTCTGTTATCTTTCCTACCTCCTTTCCTCTTCTCAACCATTGTGATTATCTTATCATTCTTTCTTGACTTCCATCACTCACAGAGCCAATGCCTGTCTCCTTAATAAGAAAACAGATCGCAATTATAAGACCAATGTATCCTTATCATTTAAACAATACTTAGGAATCATAGAAGGAATTTACATTCCAGCAAATATGAGAGAACAATTAAAAATTGATTGTTATCCTGCCTTTCTCTGTACATCCCTAGTTAAGCTACACTTCATTGTAGTGTTAACACCATCTCGCACCATATATCTTCATGCATGAGGTCTGTCAACCTCAAATTATTTCTCATAATCTCCCAGCAGAAAACTGCAATGTGGGCTTGTCTTTCCCAATATTTTCAATACAGAGCTTATTTTCTCCAAACTCACATAGTCTCTAGAAACTGAAATTCACATTCTACTACAAATGAGAATTATAGCAAGCATTTGTATAGATAGATTTATAATGAAAGCTAAAGATTATATCTTGTAACATTCCCTATAATTCCATCTGCATATTCTCAGGAAATGGGGATTATATTTGACACTTCTTGTATCTAAAATTTATTGTTTATTCAATCAAATTTTCTCCTTTACTTTTGTTTTTGTTTTTAGTTTGCTAAATGCTCATTAGGGTCAAAGACACAAATATGCAACACACACACAAACATGCATTGCTTTCTCCTAAATGTGCCTCATTTATAATATGATTAAAATATAGCAAATTAAAGTAAACAGAATTTTCATATGAAATTTCCTGAGTTTTAACACTAGTGGTACAGATTTGTGATTAAGAGAAGTTTAGCACTGAATCTAGCATGGAAATTAGGTCTTCCTATGAATGTATTACCAGAGTGAACAGTGATATCAGATTTAACAAAAACAGTTGACTTTGGATTTCACATTAACAGCAAATAGAAAATTCTTGAAATTCAACCTCACTGTTGTGTTTTATCTAGAAATTTAAGAGGAAACAATGCTGAGCTTTTCAGTGAAATGAACAGGGTATCTCAGTTGAGTTACTACAGACAGAGCAGATATTGAGTTTCTGTGATTCAAAGAAAGATTTCAGTCAGTCTTTCCTCATTACAGAAGAATCAGGAAGACATAATATTGAAAGTTAATAAACAAAATAAATACACGAACCACTGCCCTATTTTATTTGAGATCAAATCAAGTAAATTTGAATTAATTTTAAGAGTATAAAAAAAAATCCCCTCCTCTACCCTGCTCTCCTCTCTCTACCCCACTTTAAAGCCTTCTGTTCCATTACTTTCCTTAATTAATTTTTACCTTTGTGTTCTAGTTCCCTCCCTTGGAAGCCTCCATCCTTGTCAGTTACTGATTTTCTGACTGCTGAGGATATTTCAAATGTATAGTATATATATAAAAATTTGAGACTAACATCTACAAATAACAGAAAATATGTGATATTTTTCTTTCTGGGCCTGACGCTGAATCATTCAGAATGATTTTGCCTACCTTTTTTCATTTTTCTGCAAATCTTATAATTTTGTTTTCCTCAACAACCAAGTAACATTCCATTGTCCATATATCACATTTTTATAAATCACTTTTAATGTCATTGCCAAACTGAATAAAAATATGTTGAGAACTATAAACCAATGCCCATTTTGGTAGGTTAATATTATAATTAATTTTATATTATCATCTTTGTCACTTTTACTTAGCAAATCTTTTAAAAGTAATAAAATGTCCTCCCAAACTCCACATGCTTCTATTTTTCTCTTTCAGTGTGTTTAGAAATAAACCATCCCTCTTTTCTAGTTCTTGCAGAGAATTTCTAGTAGTCAATCTTTGCAAATGACAAATGCACAGCTACAATGGTACTTCATGGAGATGAAGTAGAACAAGATGATTGTTTTCAGCTCTGAAACAAAGTTGAACAAAATCACAGCATGGAGTGGAAATTATATGTTGACTTGGTGAGAATAAAAACAGAAGATACTAAATGGGAGAATCAGAACTAAAACATGTATACCAGTGCCCATGGCATGAGTGGCAAGTAGGAACCCTATTCTATTGCTTTTAAGGGGGTTGTAGCCTAGATATTCTTTTGCCTTTATGACTAGTGAAAAAAAACTAATTTTCAGATGCCTTTGGAGCTATTCAAAAGTAATTCTCATTGTAGAACTTAAAAAAAGAAAAACAAGAAAGAAGACAAGGCTCAAATAGCCATTTGAGAACAGCCTTTTTCTGACATTACATTGTTGGTGCACAGATGTAGTTTCAGAAGCTGTTGCTGAATGTACAATGCTGCACAAGATGGAGGCAACCCAAGTTTCAGCATGAACTGAAGAGAAACCCACTGAATCCATTCCAAAAACACCTGATGAACCAGTGGCATTTATGGTGCTTGGGCGAGAGAGGGTCAGCTTTCTTTGGAGATGTTGGGCCCTAACAGGTTTCCTATGTTCCAATATATATCTTTACAACCATCAACATACTGGTAGTATGAAATGGATACAGCAAGTTAATAAAGGAGCACATGAATTGGAAAGGAGAAATGGTGGCAGATTTGGGAAGAGTTGGAGAGGATGGAATGGGGCAAGTGTGGTTTGACAAAAACACATCTTATGAAATTCTCAAAAGAATTAAATGAGACAATAATCATGCTATCAAAATATTCTATTAGTGGCTTGAATGGGAGTTCTATTATGGTGTTCACACACTGAATAAAATTAAGTGTCTAATTGAAATTAAATGTCAGTATTTCTTCCTTTAGCTGTATTTTAGCCAGAGAGAGCCAGTAAAAAATTGGCTTCCATAAACTGAGAATTAAGAAACAGACTCAACAGTGCTAAAACAAGACCTTAGGGATGAGAATGTCCAAGGGTAACTCTGGGGAGCATAGAATTTTGTCTGTCTTGGCCATGAGATTGAATAAATCCATAAATACCTTTGACACAAACCATGTAGAGAATCAAGTGCCAGAGACCACAAACATAAGTAACTTGTTTTATATTATTAATCATATATTTAATTACTTGAAATTTCCAGTAATCAATTTGAATCCCTCATGTTTCTTTAAAATGAAAGACAGAGGCTAAAAGTCCATACCATTAAAATGAGCAAAACCTTCACATAGGGGTAGAATTAAGATAAAACTATCCATGGATTGACTCATAACCTCATAAATACAATGCCATTTTCTACCCTTTTAATCAGTGTGTCCACATGTACAGCTTCATGGATTCATTAATTATTAATACAGGTGGGATTTACTTTCTTCTCTTTAATGCAAACACCATTCCTTAGGTTAATTAAAACTTATGCATCTTATTTCCAATAAGTTATCAAATTGCAATGAGAAAATAACTATTCTCAACTAAAATCACTAACATAAACTGAGAAAAGTTGATTTTAGAAGTTGTTTATCTGGTTTAAATGTGTAATAAGAAGAAAACAGATTATAATGTTTAGCTTTCCAAATTTTACCTGTAATTCATGGGTGTTTTATGATTTCCTTTAGTCTCTATTTCACTTTCTGAATAGTCAGAGACACAGTCCATTACTTTATGAGGTTGGGGGCACTGCATGCACAATCTCATTGAGTTATACTATACTGATGATCTCCAGACAACAGCAGACTTTCAGTCTTCAAAGTATTTGAAAATTAAACTAATTTTGATTATGTATCCAGTATAAGAATTTTCCTAGGCCATTTTAGTACTGTTTCATCTGTTGAAATAAAAAATTGAATATTTCTGTCAGCTTGGATACCACTTGGTCATGTTCATGCCAACAGCATTTTTTGAATTCAAGAATGAGACACATGTTCTGTGGCTAATTTGTGGCCTGATTGTAGCAGGATATTTATATGGTTCTTAATGAGAATCCATGGGGTTCTGCAGTTTGAGATAAAGCAAGCCATTTTGTTTTGGTAGCATGGAAAGGAAAGGCATGTATGTGCATTATGCCCAATGTCCTGGGTAGAAGTATCTGCAGAGTGAAGGGGGATTGAGCCCAAACATTGTCCAGCGATGCAGACACTGTTGAAGATACACCAGAAATATCTTGCCAATAGAAATCTGCTGCAAGGTAAATGATTACATTCCCATAATCCTGTAGACTAGGATTCCTCAGTAGTTGACAGTGCTGTTTGCACATAACTGGAAAATTAGGGCCATCTGAGTCAACCACTTGGTCCTTATTTGAGTACGGGATGCTAGATACTTGTTCCAAGTGTTCTTGCTGCTCAGCTACTAAGAGAACTAAGTGATGAAGCCCTCGAGTACCTAATTTTGAAACTTTCAGCAACTGCAAGATGTCTCCCTACCACATTCCAGAGTGCTTCTTCAGTAAGCAACACACCCACTGCCTTGAGGTCAAGCTGAGCTTGGTGATAAGAGCTATGACTCTCTGGGGTCTTAATGACTATCATCACTGATCACTAAATAATGTTTTACCATTTACTCAGAGATGACAACATCACAGAAATGACCACAAAACACAATAACAAGGAAGTTTTGTGCAAGTGAGGAGATAACTGTCTTAGAGATTCATTTTACATAATAATCACTTTATATAGAGAGATGCTTTTCTCAAGCTGCTCTTCCTTAATATAAAGTATCAAAAGATTTGAATAACACAATAAAGAATTTTTGTTGGAACAGGATCAAAACAGATGGCATATTCTTCATGTTCTTAGCATGTTCATTCTTAATATGTTCATTCTTCATAGAAAGCTGAGCACAATCAGAAAACTGTACATCTTAGGAAAAGTTTCTGAAAGGGATGGGAAAATAAAATAGCACTGAGTTTTAAAATACCTTATACTAAAGAAAATGTAATTTAAAGCCAGTATGCTTATTTTGTGTTTAAAACAGATGTATGTGTGTACGGAGAAGAAAGTTGAAGAAGAGGTGAAAGTAAAGAGGAAAGTACCTACAAAGAGAAGAGGAGAGAGGGAGAGGGAAAGGAGGAAGAATGGAGAGAGAAGCAGAGAGAGAGAGAGAATTTTCTTTTGCTTTCAATACACAATTTACACAATTTGCCAGTGTACCAGGTGTCCTTCCAGACCCAAATAAATTGAATGCCAATAAAATTGAGTGTCTTTTCACAGCTGAGATTTGAAGCCAGCAAATAAGAAACCAGTTATAGGTGATCTGGGAACTTCTAAAGACTGACCTCTCTAGAAAACACTGTCATTTGAATGTATTCTGTCATTTGAAATAAAATAACTTTCCTTCAAATTTTCAGCATCAAGTGATTGTGCTTCAAGTTACTCTTGGGTTCTCTTTGCTTTCATCAAATGCGAATAATACAGACAAAGAAACCAGACAAATGGGGAATATTTTTATACCTAAGAGGAGTTTCTTTTTCTTTCTCCCTCCATCCTCTACATAGTTGGATTCCAGCTGTTATTATTATAGAAAAGCACCACCCATTGAAACCGAATAAAATATATGACGCCAGGCATTGCAAGTGTCCCAAGCTTCCACACTCGCAGGAAATTGATCTTGATTGCTTGCATCTGATCTTAATGGATAGTCCCTGCCCTGAGCCCCAGGGAGAGCAGCCAAAAGACTAGAGGAAAAAGCAACTCAAGCTCCCTGCCAAAATGCCAGAGTGCCCAAAGGAAAAAAAAAATTGCTTCCTCAACTTAAATCTGCAGATGATTTTAACCTTATGTTTATGTGCAAAAAGTGAATAGTAATAATATCTAATTCCACTTTTGTTTTCAGAAAGTGGTGTTTTTCTGGACAGAACAAATAACAGAAGTTTTAGCTAAGGGCCATAGAAAATTAACTTAAAAAAAAGTGACAGAAATGACCACAAAACACAATAATAATTTACTGGTATTCAAAACTTAAAACAGAGAATGAAAAAAAGCAAAAGCATTCTTAACAGTTTAGATTACATAAGTTCATCAGTTAATTCCAGTAGACCTGAGAGATTGTGGAACAACCTTATTTTTCCATAAGGTCGTATTTAACAACCCAAGTAGTAGCCATGTTTTTTTTATAAAGATGGATGCTTAGTGATTGAGGAGAGCATTCATTATGAAGTCTTCCTAGGAGGGATTAGAATGCACTTGTGGATGCTGTTTTACATTCTGTTTTTTATTTTGATGACTTGGGGAAAATGGATCAACATATGCACTTTACATATCCCGTCAGTGTCCCGCACACTGCATGAGGGAGGTTATATTAACACAGGAATACTGTCTGAGTACAGGAAATAATACAAAATAACATGAAATGAAATAAAATATAACAAAAGAAAAGTAAAGGACATTTCGTTAGAAAGAAAATTCCCCCTTTCTTTCTCAGTTTGTGAAATAATTAGAGTGGATGGCTCTGAAAGACAAGAAAAATGTCTACAGTTATAATGTAAATGGAAAAAAAACCCACTCAGATTTTTCTTTGTTTGTTTCTTGTATTCAATTTTAATAAGAATGGATATTTTTTCCCTCATTTCCAGCAATCTTGGACACAGAAGTAGAAATTATATACATGGCCTAAACAGAGATTCATCCATGGCCTAGTTCTTTTCTAGTAAACACAATGCCCTCATATTGGGTATCAACATAGAAAGCAAAAGGATATAATGTAGTCTGATGCCATGGGAGGTGAGCTGAGGTAAGATTAGATCGATGAGGAGATCTTTCTCAATGGAAGGAAGATCAGACTTTTCTAAATTCAGTCATAGTTGACATTGTCCTTTAAGCCATAAACTGTGTATGATCCCTTTCCACTGTCTACAAATAGTCATTGAATTTATATCGCAAAGTGTAAGTCTCAGGCCTTGGAGCCTTGTAAGATAAGGCAAAGAAACAGTACATTTGAGGGTAACAAGTAGAAGATTTGGGAGAACCTAAAAAGGAACAAATTAGCTAACATTATATGCACATGAATTTGATTTGATGTTGATATGTATGTATATAATATATAAATAATCATATATTATTTTATACAGACACACCACCATGTATGTATGTATGTGTATATATATATATATATATATATATACTTATTTTTTTAAATGAAGGCAGCATTCACTAAGAAAGGTAAGGACTGATGTATGTTTTTCTCTGGGGAAATCTCACTCCAACTCATAATGTGTCCCAAACTTAAACGTTAAAGAGTTGCATATTTTCAATCATTGGTCCAACTTAAGGATATACCACTGAGAGTATGCACAGAGATAAATGATATTTTCTGATTAAAAATCCATGGAAGATTATGTTTATCTCATCACAAATCCATCATGCATCTTGTTGCAAATGTCACAATCTTGGCCATAGTTAGTATTACCACTTATTACTATAAAGTTTCCCATCAGGGACAAGGTTACCCTCCCATGTGATTCAATCACTGTAGCAAGGTAGGTAAAGCAGAATAATGCACTATTCACTGATGTATAGATAGTTTTATATATTTCTCCTTCACTAGTAGGCAGTTTAGAGTTCATTTCCACAGACTAATCTGAAAAAATAAAAAATTCTAAAATATTGTATTTATATACACTTACTTTCAGCAGAATAAAACTATGTTTTAGAAAATATAGGAAGGAAATGATAAATTGAGTATAGCTTAGTGTTGCCGATTTTTTCTTTTTATTGAAAAATAGATTTTTTTTCTCACATTAAATTTTCCATCCATCTGCTCCTCACACTTCTTCACAACTTCCCCTTCAGTCTGGCTCATCCTATGTCTGTCTTCCATTCTGATATGTAGGGACACTCCACATCGGAGTGGGATAGGTGGGAGAGGGAGGAGAGGTTGGGAGGGTGGAACTGGGAGGGGTGGAAAGAGAACACTAGGATGGAGATGTAACTTGAAGTAATAAATACACATTAAAATAATACAAACAGGTTTCTAGGGGATTTTAATGAATTATAATTAAATTAAATTAAATGAGATAAAATGAAAGCTAACACACCAGAATATGACAAAACAATCTAAGAGAAGTAACAAAGCCCAAGAAAAAGATATAGACACAGACACCCAATAGTTAGCATACTCAGGAATTCCAAAAAACACCAAACTGGAAGCTATATTATATATGCAATGAACATGCAAGTTAATTATAGAGATAAAACCATTAACAAACAAATATATAAGAAATGAAAACCTAAAATCTAAGATAAAATTTAAAAAGAATAAGCCCTGAATGGCATTATTAGACAGGGGTTTTGGAAGTGTCATTGAGTATATTTTCTATAGGCTATCCACTGTGGGGCATGCAGCTCTTCAGAGTACTTTATTTCTACACTGATACTCCCTTAGATAATTTTTAAAAAAAATTTATTTACAAGTAGTTCTCAATTAGATATAACTTCTGAGTTAGTGATGGAGACATGGGTATTTGTATCTTCTTAGATCTTGACCCCATCTGGTACAAATCTGTGCAGTCCCTGTACATACTTCCTCAGTCTCTGTGACTTAATATGTGTGTTGAACTTCATGATTTATAGGTCCTTGTTTCCTGAGTGTCTTCAATCCTCTCTGGCTCTTACATAATTTCTTCATCCTCTTCTGCAGAGTTCCCTTGAGTAGTAATAAACATGTTTGAGCATGTGTCTCTGTGGTTGGACGAAGGATCCTTAGGAGATTCCTATGTGTGGAATAATTGGATCTTGAGGTAGATCAATTCCCAATCTTCCTGAGCTACTGCCACGCTGATTTCTACTGTGGCTGTGTAAGTTTTCATTCCAACCAACAATGCACGCATGTTTTCCTTACTCCACCTTCTAGTCAGCATCAGCTGTCATTTGGTTTTATTGAACCCAGTGATTTTGAGAGATGCAGGAGAAAACAAAGTGGTGTGTGTGTGTGTGTGTGTGTGTGTGTGTGTGTGTGTGTATTTCTATGATGAATAAAGGTTTTTAAAATATCTTTAAGTGCTTCTCTCCCTTTATTGTTTCCTCTTTTAAGAGTTGTTTGCTCAGATCTGTACCCTATGTTTAATAGGGATATTAGTTTTCATGATATCTAGTTTTCTTGATTAATTAAAACATATTTTGAATATTAGCCCTCTATAAGATGTATAATTGGTAAAAATATTTTCCAGTTCTGTAGGATGCCATTTTGTGCCAAAGATGGTGTCTTTGGTGTACTGAAACTTTTCAGTTTCATGAAGTCGTGTTTAATTGTTTATATAAATACTTTAGCTAACAAGAATGAATTCCTGTATCAATGTGTTCAAAGTTACTTCTCACTTTCTCTTCTATCAGGTTCAGTGAATCTAGTCTTATGCTGGAGTCTTTGATCTGTTTTGGAATTTTGTGTAGGGATATAAATATGGATTTATTTGCATTCTACATGTAGCTGTCCTGTTTGACCAGCACCATTTGTTGAAGATGCTGTCTTTTTCCCAGTGTGTAATTCTAGTTTCTTTATCAAGAATCATGTGTTCATATGTGTGGATTTATGTTGGGACTTTAACTTGATTCCACTTATTAACATGCCTGTGTTTGTGACAATACAGCTTTTATTACTATTGTATTATATAAACCCCAACTTGTAATTGGGGATAATTATATATCCCACAGCTCTTTTATTATTTGGAATTTTTAACTATCATTTTGTGTGTGTGTGTGCTTCCATATTCAGCTGAAAATTATCATTTCAAGATTCTGTTGGAATTTTGATAGATATTGTAATGAATCTGTAGATTACTTTTGTAAAGATGACCATTTTTACTATATTATCCTGCCAATCTACGATGATCTTCTGATATCTTCTTTAATTTCTTCAGTGTCATAACACTTTATCATACATGTCTTTCACTTGCTTGGCTAGAGTTCTCCAATGACATTTCATTTTATTTGAGGCTATTGTGAAGGGTGTTGTTGCCCTGATTTATTACTCAGACCATTTGTCATTTGTATAAAGGAGGGCTGCTTATTTTTGTGAGTTGAATTTAACCAACTACTTTCCTAAGAGTACTTAGCAGAAGTCTGAGTTTCTGAGTGGAATTTTTGTGTCACTTATACTATCATATCATCTTCAAATAAAGATATTTTCATGACTTCCTTTCTCCTTTATAATGTTTTGGTCTCCTCCTGTTGTACTGAGCTAGCTAAGACTTCAAGTCTTAGGACTAATAAATATGGAAAGAGTGAACAGCAAGAGTGCCTTGCCCCTGATTTTAGTGGAATTTCCTCAATCTAGTCCCCATTTAAGTTGAAGTTGGCAGTGTGCTTGCTTTAAACTGCCTTTATTATATTTTGGTATTTCTTCCTATCCCTAATCCCTCCAATAATTTGATCATGAAAGGATGTTGAATGTTGTCTAATGACTTTTTCTGCATCTAATGATATGTTCATGTGGTTTTTGACTTTGTTTATATGGCAGATGACATGTTTTTATTTTCATATATTGACTTCCCTATATCTCTGAAATGAACGTTACTTGATCATTTCAAATGATCTTTTCCTTGTGTTGTTGGTTTTAGTTTGCAAGTATCTTTTCTTTTAAGCATAATTACTTTTATTGTTATTTCACATTATACATATTCTAATTTTTGCAAATCGATCATGAAACAATATGTCATATTACACCAGAAGCAATTTCATTCACTGGATTCCCACCACTTTTCTTGATAGCTGACAATATAGTGCTATTTTGTTTATTACAATACCCACATGCATAAAATTTTGTTGAAATTTTTGCCAGTAAAAGGCTATATTGAATGCTTGAGTTTCAAATAAAAATAAATATTTAAAATTAGAAATGGGAGAAATATATGTGTGATAACCACTACACTTTCATTCGTAATTTATACATGTACTAGATTTATTTATTTGTATGTTTGTTTGTTTGTTTGGTTGGTTTTTTCGAGACAGGGTTTCTCTATTTAGCCCTGGCTCTCCTTGACCTGGACTTATTTTATAGACCAGGTTGGACTTACACTCACAGAGATCTGCCTGCCTCTGCCTCCCGGGTGCAGAGGCATGCTCAATGCTGGGATTAAAGGTGTGTGCCACCACATTGACATTTATTTTTTAACATTTATTTACTATTCAAGTTATGTCTCCATTACCACCCCTTCCCTCCACTCCCTCCTGGTCTCACCCTCCCATTCTCTACACCCTCCCCCATCCATCCAATCCCTCCGGTGTGGGATGCCTCCGAGTATCAGCTCTCCTCAGTTCATTAGTCACATGAAGTCTAAGAGCTTCCTCTTGCACAGGAAGCATAAATGGCAGTTCCACCAGGATAAAGTGTCCTACTAACATGTAATCAAGTCCATATTCCTGTTCTTTTGGGTCTATTGATTGTAGGATGGTTATCCTGTACTATATGGCTAAAATCCAGTTATAAGTGAATATATGCCATGTGTATCTTTTTGAGTCTGAGTTAGCTCACTCATGATGAGCTTTTCTAGTTCCATCCATTTGGCTGAAGACTGCATGATTTCCTTTTTTCTGATGGCTGAATAGTATTCCATTGTGTAAATGTACCACAGGTTTTTTTTGTTTTGTTTTTTAAATACTTTATTTTTTTTCTTCAAGTTACATCTCAGTAACAAACCCCTCCCTATTCCCCCTTCCTATCCCGCCCTTCCACCCTCTTCCCCCCAGAAGTTTCCCCTTTCAGTCCAACAGATGGTTCCTTCTCTTATAACAGTAAGTATTATACAAAACAATAGATATAAATATGCCACATTTATGAGAGTTAAATGGCCCAGTATACCTTCCCAATGTCCAGTTTATACATATTTGGCCCCTGACTTTAACATTCTACTATCTAA
Source organism: Lophiomys imhausi (assembly GCA_907164525.1). Taxonomy (NCBI): domain Eukaryota; kingdom Metazoa; phylum Chordata; class Mammalia; order Rodentia; family Muridae; genus Lophiomys; species Lophiomys imhausi. The sequence continues at coordinate 2,044,682 of CAJQZJ010001511.1, read as the reverse complement.
CCAACTCCATGAGTTTAAAGGTCTATATGTGACTCAACATTCATACTATCTTGCAATCTACAAAGAACTCAAGAAAATAAATGCCAAGAAACCAAATAATCCAATCAAAAAATGGGAGATGGAGCTAAACAGAGAATTCACAAAGGAGGAATCCCTAAGGGCTGAGAGACACCTGAAGAAATGTTCAACATCCTTAATCGTCAGAGAAATGCAACTCAAGACGACCCTGAGATTCCACCTAACACCTGTTAGAATGGCTAAGATAAAGAGCTCAAATGATAGCACATGCTGGCGAGGGTGTGGAGAAAGGGGAACCCTACTCCATTGCTGGTGGGAGTGCAGACTTGTGCAACCACAGTTTTTTTTAAATCCATTCTTTGATTAAAGGACATCTCAGTTGTTTCCAGTTTGTAGCTATTACAAATAAAGCTGCTGTGAATATAGTTGAGGAGATGTCCTTGTGGATTAGGAGGAATCTTTTGTATATGTGCCCAGGAATGGTATGGCTGGGTCTTGAGGTAGAGCTATTCCAAGTTTTCTCAGCTATCACCAGACTGATTTCCATAGTGGTTGTACAAGGGAGTCTTCCCCTTTCTCTAAAACCTAGACAGCATATGCTGTCTTTTGAGTTTTTGATCTTAGCCATTCTGACAGGAGTGAGATGGAATCACATAGTTGTCTTGAGTTGCATTTTTCTGATGATTAAGGATGTTGAGCATTTCTTCAAGTGTCTCTTGGCCATTTTAGATTCCTCATTTGGGAGTTCTCATTTTAGCTCTGTACCCATTTTTTGATTGGGTTATTTGATTTGCTGTAGTTTAATTTCTTGAGTTCTTTATAAATTCTTGATATTAGCCCTCTGTCAGATGTGAGGCTGGTAGAGATCTCTTCTCAATCTGTAGGTTGCCTTTTTGTTTGAAACAGTGCCTTTGCCTTACAGAAGCTTTCAGTTTCATGAGGTGCCATTTATTTATTGTTGGTCTTAGAGCCTGAGCTGTAGGTGTTCTGTTCAGGAAGTTGTCACCTGTGCTGATGAGTTCAAGACTTTTCCTCACTTTCTTTTCCATTAGATTTAGTGTTTTGTGCTTTATGTTAAGTCCACTTGGACTTAAGTTTTGTGCAAGGTGATAAATATGGGTCTATTTGCATTCTTTTATATGTTGACAACCAGTTGGACCAGCATCATTTGTTGAAGATGCTGTCCTTTTTCCATTGTATGGTTTTGGCTTCTTTGTCAAATATTAAGTGACCATAGGTGTGTGGTTTTGTTTCTGGGTCTTCAATACGATTCCATTGATCAACTAGTCTATTTCTATACCAGTATAATGCTGTTTTTATTACTATTGCTCTGTAGTATACCTTGAAATCAGGGATGGTAATACCTCCAGATGTTGTTTCACTGTACAGGATTGATTTAGGTGTTTTTTTTTTCATATGAAGTTGAGAGTTATTCTTTCAAGGTCTGTAGACAATTGTGTTGGTATTTTGATGGGAATTACATTGAATCTGTATATTGTTTTTGGTAGGATGGCCATTTTTATTATGTTGATCCTACCTATCAACAAACATGGGAGATCTTTCATTCTTCTGATATCCTCTTTAATTTCTTTCTTCAAGGACTTGAAGCTCTTTTTTCAAAGTCTTTCACTTGCTTGGTTAGAGTTATCCCCAGGTAGTTTATATTATTTGTGGCTATTGTGAAGGGTGTTGTTTCCCTAATTTCTTTCTCAGACCATTTAACTTTTGTGTAAAGAAGGGCTACTGATTTTTTTAAAATTAGTTTTGTATCCAGCCACTTTGCTGAAAGAGTCTATCAGCTGTAGGAGTTCTCTGGTGGAATTTTTGGGGTCACTTACGTGTACTATCATATCATCTGCGAATAGGGATAATTTGACTTTGTATCTCCTTGATCCCCTTTAGTTGTCTTATTGCTCTAGCTAGAACTTCAAGTACTATGTTGAAGAGGTACAGGGGGAGTGGGCATCCTTGCCTTGTCCCTAATTTTAGGGGGACAATGCTTTAAGTTTCTCTCCATTTAATTTGATGTTGGCTCCCGGCTTGCTGTATATTACCTTTATTATTTCTAGGTATGGTCCTAGTTTGCAAGTATGTTATTGAGAATTTTTGCATCTGAATTTATAAAGGAAATTGGCTTTTAATTCTCATTCTTTGTTGGGTATTTATGTATTTGGACATCAGAGTAACTTTGAATTTATAAAATTAATCAGACAATATTCCTTCTTTTTCTATTTTGTGGAATAATTTGAAAAGTATTGAAATTAAGCCTGCTTTGAAAGTTTAGTATATTTCTACTCTAAAACCATCAGGCTCTATATCTTTTTTGGGGAGAGGGTTGGTAAACTTTTAATGACTTCTATTTCTTACATCTTAATTTATATTTGATATATATAATGTATTGAAAATATTAACAATTTTTTATATTTTACAGTTTGGTGGAATGTGTGTTTTCATAGGATGTCCTCATGATTCGAAGGATTCATTATTGTCTGTTATTGTATCCTTATTTCCTTCCCCCTCTCTCTCATTTGGATCTTCTCTCTATTATTTGTATCGTCTCTCTCTGATTTTGAGTTTACTTAGAGTTACAAGAAATCCCTGAAGTTTGTTAATCTTACTTATTTTTTTCTCAAATAAATAATCCTTTTTTCATCCAGTCTTTGTATTTTCTGACTATATTTTGTTAATTTCAGCCCTGAGTTTGATTATATTTTAGAATTACAAAAGAAATACAATATTTTTAATAGAAGAATAGGAAATACAGAAAAAGATCCTTGGTATGGAGTACATACACCAATATTAGAATATTTAGTTGTTGAAAGTTTAGGGTTTTTTTATATTAGTGCAAGAGCTTTTTATTCTTCCTTCCAATTTTTTAATGTTTATTTATTACTTCAAGTTACATCTCTATCATAGTGCCCTCTTTCAAACCCTCCCAATCCCACCCTCCCACACTCTGCTCCCTCTCCCTTCTATCCTACTCCTCTGAAGTGGACTATCCCTACATATCAGTCCCCCACCCGAGTTCAGCAGTATTTTGAGGCCTACAAGCTTCCTCATATACTGGGGCCCTACATGGCAGCACCACTAGGGCATGTGCATATAGTACAACCAATGCACCAAAAGGAACAGTAACACAGGTAAGTCTGTGTTACTGTTCCTTTTGGTGCATTGGTTGCACTATAGTTAATCCTGTACTATATGGCTAAAATATGATTATAAGTGAATAGATGTCATGTGTATCCTGCTGAGTCTGGGTTAGTTCATTCAGGATGAGCTTTTCTAGTTCCATCCATTTGGCTACAGATTGCATGAATTCATTGTTTCTGATGGCTGAGTAAATCTAATAGAAGAGAAAATGTAGAAAAGCCACAAACTCATCAGCACAGGTGACAACTTCCTGAACAGAACATCAACTGCTTAGGGTCTAAGACCAACAATCAATAAATGGGACCTCATGAAACTGAAAAACTTCTGTAAGGTAAAAGACACTGCCATTCAAACAAAATGGCAACCTACAGATTGGGAAAAGATCTTTACCAACCCCAAATCTGACAGAGGGCAAATATCCATAATTGACAAGAAATTAAATGCCAAAAACCAAAATAATCCAATCAAAAAAATGGAGAACAGAGCTAAACAGAGAATTCACAAAGGAGGAATTCCTAAATGCTGAGAGACACTTAAAGAAATGATCGGCATCCTTAATCATCAGAGAAATGCAACTCAAAATGACTCTGAGATTCCATCTCACTCCTGTCAGAATGGCTAAGATCAAAAACTCAAAAGACAGAACATCCTGGTGAGGTTGTGGAGAAAAGTGAGCACTCCTCCATTGCTGGTGGGAGTGCAAAGTTGTACAACCACTATGGAAATCAGTCTAGCGATATCTCAGAAAACTTGGAATAGCTCTACCTCAAGATGCAGCCATACCACTTCTGCGTATACATCCAAATGATTCCTCACCAAACCACAAGTGCGTTTCCTCCTCTATGATCATAGGAGCCTTATTTGTAATAGCTAGAAACTGGAAACAACCCAGATGTCCCCAACCGAGAAATGGATAAAAAAACAAAACAAACAAACAAAAACTTGGTCCATCTACACAATGGAATACTACTCAGATATCAGAAAGTTAAGTTTTAATATTAAAATCCACCAATGCTAGGCCATATTTAGGCACTTCCATCTTATCATTCAATACCATAAGAGCATTTGGTATAATTATTATTATTCTTTTCTAGGAAAATACATATTGAAAACTCTTCTTTCCATTACTTTTGTGATAGCTTATCAATTTTGTAATAGCATTTGAAACTTAGGCGTGTATGTGCACATGTTTGCTTTCAAGTGTGTGAATGCAGGGGCTAATAAACCTTACATAGACTTTCTTAAATATTTCTTCTCACTGTCTACTTTTCGTGAGAGACATTTATTGTTCATGGTTATCCTAGGCTAGATGACTGTGAAATTTCTGAGAGCTCTCCTGTATTAACACCCTGCTTCATTGTGGGAACACTGAGACTAAAGAAGTGTGTTTCCAAACTCGGCTATTATGCACGTTCTGGGGAGTCATACTTGTGAAGTTTGCACTTTGCCCATTGCCCTATCTCCATGGGCCTGTAATTGTACACTATTAGTTATTCCTGAACTCACAGTAACTATGTTAACTATCCAAACTACCCAAAGGCAGTGATGTCTAGAAGTCTTGTTTATGAAATAATTTCATATCCTCCTATAATGGTAACTGACATGTGAAAATAAGTTCCTACTTTTGCTTTTCCTCACTCAAGCTTATTCTGAGCATCCTAATTGGCAATGTGAGGGCAATTGCCTATAGCCGTATACTTCGTTAGATTAATCAAAGATCACATTTTTAGGTTTCTAAAATGCCATTCAACTAGAAAAGCACATTTACACAGAAACCCACCTCTGGAAGTGGAAGATAAATTTGATAGTAATTCACATGAGGAGATTTCTGTTCCAAACTGAATATTAAAGTACATATCTCCTCTTTTCTTCAAAGACTTAATGTACCTAGGATCTTGGCTGAACATGTAAATAGGAATTATATCTAGTGCAATACAGAACAAAATGTGGCAGTCTATATGGTATAATTTAAGGAGACTAGAAAATCTCAGCTCCATACAACTCTACTCTTTATAGAAATGTTTGTAAGATCTGTGGATAATTCCAGTGGCAGGCAGATCGCAGAGTTTAAGAACAGCCTGGTCTACACAGTGAATTTCAGGACAGCCAGTTCTGCACAAAGTGTCCTGATCTTGAATACAAACAAACAAACAAACAAATGACAGATATACAACTGTGACTACTGGAAAGTTCTCAGTAGTTTTACAGATCCTCTGTATGATCTTTTCCCCACCACCTCAACTTTACACTAAAACATCTGTATTCATTGATCAACATATTGGAGTCCCACCATAAACTAAATCACTAACAGTACTAACTGAGTTTTTTCCACATTATATCACTAATTGTTTATATTCTTGATTTTGACAATGGATATTAGTGTTGGAAATTGGCCTGCAAATGTATTTGCCATGATTTCTTCAATATTTCATTGGTTACATAGGTTAGCTAAGTTCACTGTTATGGGAACACTTAACGATTGCTTCCAAATTAGGTTTCCTTCTTGGGAAGTGTGTATATCAAAAGGAAAAAGGTCAATGTAAAGCAAAATCAGCTTCATTCATACTCATTATTGTTGTTGGGAAATTTTACACTCATTGTTTGTAACAATATCATACTTACTGCAGGCAATCTTGCTTCAAGACAAAATTCTTCATCAGAGTTATTTTTAAATAATTGTATATTCAGGTGGGACTTCCCAGCATATTAATGTATGTTTACATTTTGTCTGTGCCTTACTACACAGATGCTTTTGCTATCAAAACTGATCAACTGTGTAATTTAAAAGTTATATTCTTTTGATCCATTCTTTAAAGCTATATGTGTGTAGTCTGTTTTTAAATGGATCATCCCTAATACAGGGACATAATCATGATAAATTTCTATTCATTATATGTTTGCAATACACACACGCACGCATGCACACACAGGATTTATATATAGTCAATGTCATTCAAAAAGGAGGAGTTATTTACCATTTATTTCTGTCATTCAAGAAAAGCTACTAGAAGCAAGCTACAATGTATAGAACCACAGGGCTTAGGTAGAGAGTAAGGGACTGAGGAGAAGGATGGAATTCCCTGAAAAGGGAAATGATGTAAGTATGGATGGATGTGGGGAGGGGCCGAAAATGCATGATCAAACAGGAAGGAAGTGGGAAGGAAAGGACCAAGGGAGGGAATATTGGGTAAAAGCTAAAACTTAGGGGCATATATGTGATCCTATGGAAGCCTAATAAAAAAGAACCTTTATAAATTGTATACAAATATGTAGTCAGTCTAATGAGATTGCCAAATAATGGGGAAAACAGAGTCCCAACTGGACATATAACTAAATCAAGCTTTCAGTACCAGGAATGTGTTACAGCTAGTCAAGTTCTTGGCCAGGAAAGTTTCATAGGAACCCCCACTTATAGAGGGATTTTAATTCAGGAACAGGGCTGCTCTGGCAAGGGCAGAGACCTTCTAGGATGATGTGTGCAGTCTAGAATGCAGACATGCCCTTAGCACACATTTTAAATCTAAAACAATGAAAGTAAGGGTAATTTATAGAAAGAAGCAGGCATGTTTGAAAGTGAAGTCTAATGGACAGATAAAGTGATAAATCAGAGAAAGATTTGACAGAATGGGTCATAGATAGGATACAGCCAACTCTCATGAGAACAGACAGAAAAGAGGGATGACTTAGGAGAGAAGCACAGAGAGAGGAGGAGAGAGAGATGAAGAGGTTTTACTGGGACAGTTGTATAGAGACAGGTTCCAGAGAGAACAAGCCAGACATAGGTGAAAACAGAACAAGTCAGAGAATAAGAAGGATCTTGAAGGTCAGAAAAATTTGTCAGAGTTAGTTTGAGGTTCTGCAGAGTAGTTTAGTGAGAATATGAGAGAAGCCAGATTGAATCAGTCAGCTAGGAGAAGAGTTTGAGCCAGAACAGGTGAGTTGAATCAGCCAACCAGAGTTCAGAAATAACTAAAAAGTGTGAGCTTATTCAGCAGTAAGCCTCTGAGAGAAAAATCACAATCTGGCAAATAAAAGTTGTATTTATAACCAATAAACCCATATTATTGCCAAGACTATTAGTGGGTCTCTTGAAACTGATAACAAGGCCCTATTGCTAAAGACAAGACTTACACAACTTATTGAACCTGGAGAAATCATTCTAGTCACTACCTAGAGTCATTACCCTTACATACTGTTGTTAATAGTATTGTTCATAGTACTGGAAGGTATTCTGCACACCGCCAAAAGAGAAAAGTAAACACCAAACCTTTACTTGGTGACCTGCCAACAAGATATGCTGGTGCAACAGGGACAAAAATTTTGTGAGTAACTAACCAATATCTGATTTTAATGAAGGCCCATTCCATGAGATAGAACACATATTGGCACTGATTTCTTGATTAAGCATGAGGGATCTTCAGGAAAAAAAATACTTCTGTTCTGATAAAAGAACATAGCAATAAAGTGACTCCTAACAACATTCAGCAATACTCAGAGATTCCTGCTTTTTGCAGTGAAAATCAGAGAAACTTCTTCCTGCAGCATATGGGAACAAATACAGAAACTCATAGGTAGATAATATGTGAGAAGTGAGAGACTGTGGGATATTCAGCCTAAAAATGATTTCTCTATCAAATCTTTCCACTCAGGGGTTAGGGGAACTCTACAGGTCAGGAGGCAGAAGAAAACGTGCAAAATTCAGAAGGGATGAAAGACATCAAAAATCAAGGCCTTCATGTCCAAGTAGATTTGGCGACACAAACTTACAGTTTACCATATTTTCATCCAGTTATGTGTGGAACTTCTATAATCTCAAGCACAGGTACTTGGTGCAATTAAAAACTATTTGTGAAAATTTCAATACTATGTTCTATGAAATTGTTTTTAAGTTAGTATTGGGATTTTTTTCCAAATTTAAAACAATTTTTGCAATTAATGGAAATGGATCCAATATCAAGTGTTTTGAGAGTAGCATTTATTTACTGGTAGCTTTTATATACACCGACAATGAACATGGCAAGAAAGAATAATAAAAGTAACCTGTTTACAATAGCCTTCGAGATAAGTCTAGAAGTCAACCTTACCAAGAATGAAGAATAAATCTACAAAATAACTTTTAGGCCCTGAAAAATTGCAATTTAGACACTAGACAATGAGAAGATTTTGTATGCTCTTGGAACAAGAGTTACTGCTCTGAAAACAGATATACTCTGCCTCCAAAAATCTACTGACTGAAATTTCGTGATATCCTTCTCATGTACAAATGGAACCATGCTAACATTGGAACATGAACACAAAGGCCAGGAAATGGGCAACACAGTTCTAAACAAAAAGAGCATATGGAAAGGCATCAAATTTCTTGACCTCGAATTGTACTACAGGGACAGTGATAAAGAGAATATGGTACTGACATCAAAACAGATAGGCTGGGCAGAGGCTATAGCATGAAGCCTATACATAAACTCACATAGCAATGGTCACTCAGGTTTGGAATACATGTGTTAAAACTATCCACTGAGAGAAAAATTATTCTGGTCAAATTGTATATTCACTCACTAAAGAGTGAAGTTAGATTTATAACTCTCACACTGCACAAATATTAATTTTGCCTGGAGAAAAGACCTTAAATTTTAAAAACCAGAAATGTTGACAATGATGAAGATAAGCATTCGCATTGTAAGAATAGGCACACATTTCTGAATAGAACACTAAAAACACAGGAAACCAATGACAGGCAATAGGATTACATAGAGTAAACAACCAGCTGAATGTGAGGACAGCGTACAGCATGGGTAAGAATTTTGCCAGTTGTATTTCAGATGAGGGGTTGATTTCAGAAGTATATCAAGAATAGCAAATCTTGGTATATATAATACTAATCGAAATCAAAACTTCTAATCTTAAATGAGTCAATTATCTGAGCAGACAGTACTCAAAAGAGGAAACACAAACAGCCAATAAATATTTAAAAAATGGTTCATCTCCCCTAGCCGTCAGAGAAATATATATTAAAAAAACACTTTGTGATTTCATCTCACTACTAGTATATAAACTCTACACAAGAAAACAAATTTCAGGAAATCCAAGTGAGACTTTAAGGGAAAGGAAAGGCACCTTCTCTTTCCTACTGTAGGTGTGAAACCTAGCACAACCACTAGATAAAATGTGAAATAGTCTTATAAATGAAAACTAAAATTAAAACTATCATAAAACCCATATACACTACTCATGATCATATAGCCTAATGACATATATCACACCACAGAGATAATTGCCCACCTGCTTATTGATGCACTAGTCATAATAGCAAGAAAATGGAATGAGCTAAGATGACCATCATCTGATAATGGATAGCAGCAATGGTTTTTTTAAACATTTATTTATTAATTCAAGTTACATCTTCATTACAACCCCAACCCTCCTCCCCTCCCAGTCCCACTTTCTCACACTCTACCCCCTCCACCATCTATCCTTCTCCTCCAGTGTGGGGAACCCACATATCACCCCACTCAGTTCATTAGTAAAATGAGGGCTGATACTTTTCTTTTGCTCTGGTACCTGACATGGCAGCTCAGCTAAGGTAAAGTATCCCACTAACAGGTAACAAAGTCCATCACTGAGATGTCTCACCATATATACTAATTGATATGAATAATGACCAAGTTGCCTATCATCTATGTTTGTATAGGGGGTCTAGAAATGTACACTATGTTTTTATTCAGACAAAAGAAAAATGGAATCATGAACTTCCAAGAAATGGGTAAAGTGTAAAACAATACCTTAAGCCAGAAAACCCAGGCTGGGAAAAACAAAATCCATATTTTCTCCATTATTTTTAAAATATTTATTTATTACTTAGGTTACATCTCCATCACAGTGTGCTCTTTCCACCCCTCCCAGTACTTCCCTCCAACCCTCTACCCCCTATCCCTTCTATCACACTCCTCTGGAGTGGAATGACCATACAAAACAGTCTCCCGCCCCATTTCAGCAGTCATATGAGAGCCAAGAGCCTTCTCATACACTGGAGGCCTACAGGGCAGCACCACTAGGGCAAAGTGTCTCATTGACAGGAAAAAATCTCTATGTTCATGTTCCCTTTGTTGCATTGGTTGTAGTATAGTTATCCTGTACTATATGGCTAAATTCGACTATAAGTGAATATATATTGATGACATGTGCATTCTTCTGGGTCTGGGTTAGCTCACTCAGGATGAGCTTCTCTAATTCCATCCACTTGGCTGCAAATTGCATGATTTCATTGTTTCTGATAGCTTAGTAGTATTCCATTGTGTAGATGTAACACAGTTTTTTAATCCATTCTTCAGTTGAGGGACAGCTGTGTTGTTTCCAGTTTCTAGCTATTACAAATAAGGCTGCTATGAACATAGATGAGGAAACTTTCTTGTAGTTTGGTGAGGAAACATTTGGATGTATACCCAGAAGTAGTATGGCTGGGTCCTGAGGCAGCGCTATTCTAAGTTTTCTAAGATATCGCCAGACTGACCTCCATAGTGGTTGCACAAGCCTGCACTCCCACCAGCAATGGAGGAGGGTTCCCCTTTCTCCACAACCTCGCCAGCATGTGCTGTCATTTGAGCATTTGATCTTAGCCATTCTGACAGGTGTGAGACGGAATCTCAGAGTCGTTTTGAGTTGCATTTCTCTGATGATTAGGATGGCGAGCATTTCTTCAAGTGTCTCTCAGCCATTAGGAATTCCTCCTTTGAGAATGTTCTGTTTATCTTTGTTCCCAATTTTTTGATTGGATTGGTTTCTTGGCATTTAATTTCTTCAGTTCTTTGTAAATTTTGGATATTAGCCTTCTGTAAGCTGTGGGGTTGGTGAAGAATTTTTCTCAATCTGTAGGCTGCCGTTTTGTTTGAATGACAGTGTCTTTTGCCTTACAGAAGCTTTTCAGTTTCATGCTGTCCCATTTATTGATTGTTGGCCTTAGATCCTGAGCTGTTGGTGTTCTATTCAGGAAGTTGTCATCTGTGCCAATGTTTTCAAGGGTTTCTCCAAGTTTCTCTTCTAGTAGATTTAGTGTGTCTGGCCTTCTGTTAAGGTCTTTGATCCACTTGGATTTAAATTTTGTATAAGGTGATAAGTATGCATCTAATTTCATTCTTTTACATTTGGAAATCCAGTTGGACCAACACAATTTGTTGAAGATGTTGTCCTTTTTCCATTGTATGGTTTTGGCTTCTTTGTCAAAAATTAGGTGACCATAGGTGTGTGGGTTCATTTCTGGGTCTTCAATTCGATTCCATTGATCCACTGGTCTGTTTCTATACCAGTACCATGTTGTTTTTATTACTATTGCTCTGTAGTACAGTTTGAAATCTGGGATGGTGATACCTCCAGATGTTTGTTTATTGTACAGTATTGATTTAAGTATTCTGGGATTTTTGTTGTTCCATATAAAATGAGAATTTCTTTTTCCAGGTCTATAAAGAATTGTGTTGGTATTTTGATAGGAATTGAATTGAATATGTATATTGCTTTTGTGGGATGTTTTTATTATATTGATCCTACCTATCCATGAGCATGGGAGATCTTTCCATCTTCTGATATCCTCTTCAATTACTTTCTTCAAGGGTTTGAAGTTCTTCTCATACAGGTCTTTCACTTGCCTGGTTAGGGTTACCCCCAGGTATTTTATATTGTTTGTGTCTATTGAGAAGGATATTGTTTCCATAATTTTTTTTCAGTTCATTTATTTGTTGAATAAAGAAGGACTTCTGATTTTTTTAAATTTATTTTGTATCTAGCCATCTTGCTGACTGTGTTTATCAGCTGTAAGAGTTCTCTGGTGGAATTTTTGGGGTTGCTCATGTATACTATCATATCATCTGCAAATAGGGATAATTTGATTCTTTGTTTCCAATTTGTATCCCCTTGATCTCCTTTAGCTGTCTTATTGCTGTAGCAAGAACTTCAAGTACTATATTGAAGAGATATGGTGAAAGTGGACATCCTTGTCCCTGAATTTAGAGGAAATGTTTCAAGTTTCTCTCCATTTAATTTGATGTTGAATACTGGCTTGCTGTATATCACCTTTATTATTTCTAGGTATGGTCCTTGTATGCCCATTCTCTCCAGGGCTTTTAGCATGAAGGGGTGTAGGATTTTGTCAAATGCTTTTTCAGCATCTAGCGAGATGATCTTGTGATTTTTTTCTTTCAACTTGTTTATATAGTGAATTATGTTGATGGATTTTCATATGTTGGACCATCCCGGCATTCCTGGATGAAGTCTACTTGATCATGGTGTATGATACTTTTGATGAAGTATTTTTCATCTATGTTCATGAGGGAGATTGGTCTGAAGTTCTCTTTCTTTTTTGGGTCTTTGTGTTGCTCAGGAATCAGGATGACTGGCCTCATAGAATGAGTTTGACAGTGTTCTTTCTGATTCTATTTTGCGGAAGAGTTTGAAGACTATTGGTATTAGCTCTTTTTTGAAGGTCTGGTAGAATTTTGTGCTGAAACCATCTGGCCCTGGGCTTTTTGTGGATGGGAGATTTTTAATGACTATTTCTATTTCCTTAGGGGTTATAAGGCTGTTTAATCTGTTAACCTCATCTTGATTTAGCTTCGGAACGTGGATTCTATGAAGAAAATTATCCATTTTGCTTATGTTTTCAAATTTGGTGGAGTGTAGATTTTTTAAAGTAGGACCTAAAGATTCTCTGGATTTCCTGAATATCTGTTGTTATTTATCCCTTTTCATTTCTGATTTTGTTGATTTGGGATTTTTTTTTCCCCAATGCCTTTAGGTTAGTTTGGCTAAGGGTTTGTCTATTTTGTTGATTTTCTCAAAGAACCAACTCTTAGTTTCATTGATTCTTTGTATTGTTCTTTTTGTTTCTAAGTTGTTGATTTCAGCCCTAAGTTTGATGATTTCCTGCCTTCTGCTCCTCTTGGGAGTGTTTGCTTCTTTTTTTTTTTTTTTCCAATTCACCCAGTTTAGCCATTAATTCGCTAATATGAGCTGCCACAATTTTCTTTTTGAAGGCACTTAGTGCTATGAACTTTCCTCGTAGCACAGCTTTCATTGTGTCCCATAGGTTTGTGTATGTTGTGCCTTCATTGTCATTGGATTTTAAGAAGTCTTTGATTTCCTTCTTTATTTCTTCCCTGACCCAGTAGTCATCCAGTAAAGATTTGTTCAGTTTCCATGAGTCTGTCGGCTCTCTGTTATTTCTGTTGTTGTTGAAGTCCAGCTCTATTTTATGCTGGTCTGATAAGATGCAAGGGGTTATTTCAATTTTCTTGTGTCTGTTGAGGTTTGCTTTGTGTCTGACTATATGGTCAATTTTGGAGAAGTTTCCATGAGATGCTGAGAAGGAGGTGTATTCTTTTGTGTTTGGGTCAAATGTTCTGTAGATATCTGTTACGTCCATTTGGTTCATGACGTCTTCTAGACTCATTATTTCTCTGTTTGGTTTCTGTTTTGATGATCTCTCTATCATTGTGAGTGGGGTATTGAAGTCTCCCACTACTAATATGTGGGGATCGATGTGTGATTTAAGCTTTAGACGAGTTTCTTTTATAAATATAGGTGCCTTTGTATTTGGGGCATATATGTTCAATATTGATATGCCGTCTTGATATAATTTCCTTTACTGAGTATGTAATGCCTTTCTCTATCTTGTTTGATTAACTTCAGTTGAAAGTCAATTTATTTGATATTAAGATGGCTACTCCAGCCTCCTTCTTGTGTCCATTTGCTTGGAAAACCTTTTCCCAGTCCTTTACTCTGAGGTAACATCTATCTTTGTTAGTGAGATGTGTTTCTTGTATGCAGCAAAATGATCGGGCTTGTTTATGGATCCAATCTGTAAGCCTGTGTCTTTTTATTGGGGAGTTGAGTCCATTGATATTGATGGATATTAATGACCAAAAGTTGCTATTTCCTATTATTTTGGTGTAGGTGGTGGTTGTGTGATTCTTTTGGTTTAGCTGCAATGGAGTTTTTTGTTTCCTTTGTTTTCTTGGGTATAGTTATCTTCTCTTGCTTTGAACTTTCCTTTTAAAATCGTCTGTAGGGGCTGGATTTGTGGGTATATACTGTTTAATTTGATTTTGTCATGGAATATCTTGTTTTCTCCATCTATGTTGTAGAGAGTTTTGCTGGGTATAGTAGTCTGTCTGGGTACCTACATTCTCTCAGGGCTTGTAGCACATCTGTCCAGGCCCTTCTGGCTTTTAAATTTTCTGAGAAGTCAGGTGTAATTCTGATGGGTCTTCCACTATATGTTGCTTGGACTTTTTCTCTTACAGTTTTAATAATTTTTCTTTGTTCTGCACATTTGGAGTTTCAATTATTTTGTTTGGTGTTCTGTATAACTCTTGGAATTTTATTGGCATCTCTCTCTAGGTTTGGGAAGTTTTATTCTACGATTTTGTTGAAAATGTTTCCTGGACCTTGGATTCGGGAGACATCTCTTTCCTCTATGCCTATAATCCTTAGGTTCCATCTTTTCATTGAGTCCTTGATTTCTTGGATGTTATGGGTGAGAACTCTTTTTTAGATTTCTCATTTTCTTTGGTTATCGTACTGATTTGTTCCATCGATTCTTCCACACCTGAGATCCTGTCTTCCATATCTTGTATCCTATTTTGGATATTCATGTCTGTAGTTCCTGTTCTGTTCCCTTGATTATCCACTTCCTCTCTTATCTCTCTTATCTCTCTCTGTGGTTTCTTTATTGCTTCTACTTCCAATTTCAAGTATTGAAACATTTTATTCATTTTACAAGTTTCCTACTCCAATTTGCTTGTTGCCTTGTCTCTTTCCTGTTCAAATTGAGCCACTTTGGCTTGGAGATCTCTAATGGTATTCTCTGTTGCTTTTGCTTGTAAAATTGTGGAATCTTTGAATTCCTTAAAAGGAATCTATTACTTTCCAGAATATAGATTTGTCATCGTTTTTATGTGTTTCAGCTGTGATGGAGTAGTCAGGGCTTGATGTTCCAACATAGCTGCATTTTGTTGGAGTCATATTTCCCTGACTTTTGTCAGATCTGTTCTTTTGCTGACCTTTAGCCATTTGGTTGTTCTTAGCTGTTTGTTCCTGGTGCCTTCTGGGCTTGGTGCCAAGAAGGGTGCTTTGTTGTAGAAGTCATATAGCTTGGTGATCTGTAGCTTTCCACAGGCTGTATGGGGCCTTGCATGGAGGTATGCTCTCAGTGTGTCTCACAGAGCTCACCCCTTCCAGTTTTGTCCCAATTGGGAACTCAGTTCAGGGGTTGTGGTGGAATGTGTTCCTGTAGGTTCCTGGAATCCAACTGGTCTTCCTATAGATGACGTGCAGGTTGGCAGGCCAGAGACTGTGGGCTGGGGCTGTAGGTCCCCTGCAGCTTACTTGTTGGACTGTGGTTGTGGTCCTCCGAAGCTACTCTCAGGGAGTTCTCAGGATCTATGTGCATCTAATAGCCAGAAGCACTGTGATCTGGTATAGCCCACTCCCAGGCAATGAGCAATGGCCCGGGTTTGTTTCACTGCTCCCGGGTCAGAACTCTCTGTTGTAGTCTGGGTATTCAGAGTATAGTGGCTCTGCTGGTATGCTCCTGGGTGTCCAGGCACAGATTCTGTGGACTCTGGAGGTCCTAAGTTTGGGGGTTGAGTGCACCAGCTGGAGACCTGAAAGGATCCAACAGGGATGGAGTACAGTTTCCTTGTGGGAGGTGCTCAGAGTTTGTATCTGGTGACCCGGAAACTTCAGTGTCTATATTTCCAGTACTGAGTTCTTTGTTGTCTCTGCTGGGTAGACCCAGATGGGCTTGCACCTGTCTAGGTGGTTCCCAGTGCACCTCTGTGCCTCTCAGCCCTAAGCACTAAGCCCTTTATTCTGAGTCATTCATCAGTGAACCCAGGCCAAGACCACACTGCTCCAGGGGTGGAACTATATACGCTGAAGATCTGGTTTTCCACCAGAGGAGCCAGCACTAGCAAAGGAGTCCGATTTAACCCCACAACCTGTCCAGGGCTTGGAGCTTGGACCCAGTGAAGATCCAAGCAGCCTTCCAACCTGGCCACCCTACTTTCTGCCCGCTCTTATCTCACTGCTCCTACATCTGTGCTGGAGCTGTCCTGTGGATACTGGGAATTGGGGCCACTGTTGTCCAAGTCCTGGGACACTGCAGTGGTGCTGGCAGCATAACCTGCTGCTAGAAGTGTGTCCCGCTGTTCTGTTGAGCTGCAGTGTTCTTCCCAGTGATTGTAAATCCAATAGAGGGGCCTATATGTCCAATACCCCTCTTGGGAAGCCCCAATATGCTTATGTTTGCTCCACTGTGGTCCTGCTGCTGCCCTGCAGCTCAGAACGTGTTGTGGCCCACGGCCACAATGGTTCTGTTCCCTCGGCTCCACTGATCTTCCCCTTGGTGTTGGAAAGCCTGCTTGGAATCTGGGAGCCCAGGAGGCTGGTAAGTAACCCTATGGGGTTCGGAGCTGCTTGCTGGGTATTTCAGTGGCTCATACCCTGTCACTCTCTTGGTGACAATTCTGCTTCCCAGAGTCAGTGGCTTCTGTGGTTTCTGCTAGTCTGTTTTTCTGAGTGTCCAAGAGAGGAGAGTCTTGCCCAGGGAGTTTTATTAGTCCCTGGGTGACTGGCTGAAACCCAGTGGGCTCGCCCCACTCATATTATTGCTCAGCATCTTATAACTCTGAGTGTTATAGCTGTTTTCTCCACTTTCAAATGTGTCCATGTGGGCTGATGAGATTGCTCAGTGGTTAGAGCACTGACTGCTCTTCCAGAGGATCTGGGTTTAAATCCCAGCACCCAAATGACAACTCACAGCTGCCTGTAACTCTAATGTCTTAAATAAAATATTTTCTCCTTTATATGTAGACTCTAAATTTTGGTATTTATGTGTAGGTAGGAGTTAATATGATAGTCTATCATTCCCATACTCACTTCAGTAGAGTGTGGGCAAAGTCTAGTCTATGAATGGTTAGTGACATATATTGAGTGCTATAAATTGTCATTATATATGAAATACTCCCATAATTTTTCTTGCATGCCCTTTTGTCTTCACTAGCTTTTTAATCTTTAAAGGTGTTCATTAAAAAAATGACAAGCCTAATCTTATCTTGAAACCAAAGGAAAGGACTGCCTCCATCCACCTGAAGTCCCCTTTTAGATTTTGTCTGGGTGAGGTGAAAGAAAAACATGTTGTATTAAGCCTATAAGATTTAGAGCTTGATCTCTGGGAACAATGAGAAATTCCCTAACTGATGATGGGAGGTATTTATTTTTACATTTTTTAGATGTGAACGTTAAGTTAGTGAAATCCAGGATAATGCTTTAGGATTTTCTGAACAGTTTGTTTTTCTTTGAATAATTCAAATTAAGTTTAATTTAAGTTTATAAATCTGTGTGAAGTTTTGTGAATGTGTTGGTTGGCATAAAATAGAATGGGAAAATACAACTTTTATTTACTTATTTTTTTACCCTGATAAACTTGCAAACATGAGTATTCTAAAACATAATAGAAGTCAGTCATGTTTTTGGTACTGTCTTCTATTTAGATGTACTAAAAAGTAATTTTGAACTGGGGTACTTGCTATCTGTGACAAGGTTGAATTACTATTGGCAGGTGGCTCACAACAGAAAGATCACCAGGACAACAGAATAGCCACTTGTAGCTACTATTTTACAAATGCTATGTCTGTTTGTAATGATGATAGTGATGTTATATATCGATTTTCAGTACTTCAACTGAAAGCTTAGAGTCTACTGTTATTGCAGAAGATCCCTCCTGTGGCCTGCTAACACTTCACTGTCATTTAGCACAATCTGCCTGAATTTCTGTTGACAATATCTGCATTTCTTTACTTTTGTACTTTACCTTAATATCCTGGTCTGCTACTCTAGCAAACGTGCCGAGAAGATGCTTAGTTCCCTGCTCTGTCTGGTTTTGAGTTTATACTAGTGGGCAGAGCTCTGATGTGCTATACAACCTCAGACAGCTACAGCTTTATCATGGCTTTTTGATAACTTTGATTGACTTCCCATCTTTGTTTCACTCCTTCACTTCTGTTTTGGTTATTCCTGATGCTACCTTCAAAATAAACCAAATGTACCCTAATTAATATATACAGTATAAGTCAGACTTTATGAGCCTTTTTATTACATGTAAAAGTTACATTTTAAAAATATTTTGGGGTTATGAAGTTATTGTAGTAAGGATTATTTTAACAATTGTTATTAAAATTTGCAAACTATGTTAGAGTTTTCTGTTCTATATACATATTTTAGTGTGATTTGGATGAGCTGTCTCATATATATTTTAATTTTGGCTCTATTGTTACATCTCATCATGACATCAGTCTTGGGAAGACCATAATTTTTTATTATAAATGGAATAAACTTTATATGTAAGTATCTATCTATCTACACTAGCAAACACATTACATTGATATCAATACAACTTGTCATTTTTTTTTTTGCTAATGTGTTTAACTACAAAGTAATAATTCAGAGATTTGAGGTGTGAATTCTGCTGGCAAATATTTTCTTGACAGTCAAATTAGAACATTTCAGTAAATAAATTGAAAGAATCTCATAATAATAACTGAAAAATGTCACCCATAAAAGTTTATATCTGACATCATTTAATTCTGAAACACTTTTATGAATTATTTAGTGCTATAAATCCTACTTTTTGTATTAAAAATGTGGGGCTTAAAGAGGTAAAAATCTTGTGTTTATAGTGACTGTTCTATGTTTCTTGTGTTCATGTGAAGATAATTATTATATGTAAAATATCATCCTTTGAAAGATATTCTTACATAAATGATTAATAAGTGATTGAAATTTAGAATTCAAGAACCAATATTGAACACTTAAAAGTCATAAATAGTAGCATATTGTTTATTTACAAATTATGAATGATACTGTGTAGACTGAACAGAAAAATAAAGACAATATAGGACTTTCCTAATGAAAATTTAAAAAAATAGTACCAACAAATAGAAAGGAAGCTAAGACCATGGGATATTATATCTTATAGAAAAAATAAATGCAGAATTTATAGAGGAGTTTTCAAAATAAACCATGATGTTTGAGAGACTTAAAGTTACATTCTATGAACTTTAAATGTCAAGTTTAGTTAAAAGAGAAACACAAATGTATTTTGTGGGGGTGAAAAAACATGTGAGATGCCAATGAACACAGGGACAACATCAAGATCTTCTATCTATAAGAAATAAAACAAAACCAAACTAACAAGATTCAAAAGCACAAAGACCATACTGAAAATTTTATCCTCTGGGTTTTTACATTAAAACTTCTTTTCACCTCAAACATAAAATGAATTAAAGAATTAATCATCCATGTAATCTAGTGTTCACAAAATTAAATAGTAACTTTAAAATATTAAAAAGGCAATGATAAAATTCAGAAAAATACAACTTACAATGCACAGATTCAACCAAACAGAAAGATGTCTATGGGTTACATATACTAAGATAAATCACAATGCATGTGATAGCGAACATGGCCAGCAAAGTATTAGAACACTGATCCAAAACTGAAAATAAATATGTTTGCATACAAGCTTCTTATTTTTGTAAGAAATAAATATTTTTCCAAGCACAAAATGTCTACTATCCTGTTGTCAAATTAAATTTTAAGATATAATAATCAACAAGAACAACTATATACTGTAAAATTGTTATAATATGTAATGAATAAACTTGTCTGTAAGGCAATGTGACAATGTATATAAAATATTGAAAATATTGGCTTTAAAATACCAATTCTCAGATGTAAGAATTAGAAACATGGATGTATTTGAGAGCAGTTATGAGTTTTAATTGCTCAGACATTCATTACCATACTTTGTTATAATTGCACACTATTTGGATAAAAAATCAAATATTCAGTATACCAATAAGAAAGCTTAATAATTTAGAGTAGCTTAATTCTTATCTTTATACTTTCATGTGTTTTTCTTGTCTCCAAAGAGCAGTTATTATTTCAGCCAGAGGAAAATCACTAGGGGTCTCCATATCATGCTGCTCAAAATTGATGTAGTAAGATAACATTAACACATTGATTCATTTTAATAATAAATCAATTAACATATGGTACTGGAATCAATTATAATAATAACGAGATAATGTTAGTATTCTCATTTAGAAAAGCAAAATATAGATTAGGATATTAAATTTCAGAATGTTGGTTTGAATATGAATATGTGGTTTCAAGACAGTTTTCCACTGATGCAGAGAATGAATATTTGCAGCTGAAAATCATTTTCACCTCCTTTGTCTTTTTCATGCCCTTTGAACATATTAAGAAAGAATTCAATGGTGGAGGTGATAGGGACCTTGGGATTTGTGCCTGACAGGACAGCTATTACTGCCCATTATTCAAACAAAAGCTTCCAGGAGTTAAAAATGACCTGTTTTTAATCCTCCACATGGTGTTAGACATTTGTAGTACATATATATTTAAGTAAGAATATAAGGAATCTGTGAGTTAACTGAAGTGTTCAAAACGTACAAAGAAACTGGCTAACCTATGAATATACCCAAAAAAGGAGAAACAAAAGCATAGCAACTGACTAAGATTCTTAAACTAAGAGAGTAATCTGAATTCATGGATCCCCTGGTATAGTCACAATTATAGTATCGAATAGGCTCACTTAATATTCCATACAGTTGAAAATATTTCACTAAATGAAATATGTGTGTATTTAGGGAAAATAACTATCAAAATAACATGTTCTCCCCTTCCATAAAGAAAATAATGTCTAATAATGAAAAGACCTACTTAGAGTTCAAGATTGCATTCTTATGACTGAATTCTTAGAATTCAAAATCAGTGATCATTTTACAGCATTGTGTGTTGATCTATCTTGACATGCTGCGCTCAATTAATACTGGTGGAACAACCGAGTGTCAGAAATAGACTTGTTACAGTGGGCAAAAAGAAAACAAAACAAACAAAAACAAATAAACAAGAACAACAACAAGAACAGTGGGAAATCGAGTGTCCATTCAAGCTTTCATAAAAATCTTCAATGGTCGCTTATTCTACTTGAGGAAATAGAAAATGTCTGTGTTACAGTGACTCAATGAGGGACTTAACCTAATAAAAGCTATATTCTATGAATATTTTGATATCTGCCTATAGCAACAAAGTAAACAAGATTACAGAAGTGATAAAACTTTCCAATATCTCTCTGATAAATATGCATCAGAATATTTTAAAAACACACTAAAAAGGTACATTATAGGTCTTTGGTGGTTTTCTGCATGTTAATTATATAGCAATATTGGATTCATTTTGGGTTTTTCAAAAATATGTATATATATATTGGATTTTGATAATAAAGTCAGTATTTGGGAGTAATTTTCTTGGATAATCTTTTCAAATATTGTGTTGTCAATGAGCTGACATTTCTTTTTTATTTTTTGACATTAGTGGTGATTTTTCTGACTTGCTTTTAATAGACATTTCTTTCATTTAAAAATTAATACATACAAGCAAAACTTAAATTGCTAATATTTTTTATTTTTTATTTTTCTATGGTAAGAGTCTTCATTTCCAAGTTATATAAAATGAAACTTCAGTGCCCACTGTTGCTACAGAGAAAAGACTTGTGTCTATGTTGAGACACTTCAGTCTTCTGAAATATCTTGCATTTAATATATAGCATCAATACATGAAGAAAAATAATTAAATATTGGATTAGAAAAGAAAAGGGACCATTAGAGCTGTGTGAAATGGATTCCCTCCTCCTGAAGTTCATAGATTCTGTTTTTGAATGCTCCAATAAGGTCCCCCCCATCTAAAAGGGAAGGTTTTGTTTCCATTTCATTTTGACAAAGAAGAAAAGTGACAAGAAAAGTGATGAAAACACATTAAAAGTAAATGGTTATAAATTGGACTATTTTGATGGAAAGCTTCCTGTAATAAGAAAGTCTGATGGAAATAAGAAGCTATTGCTCCTGAAGATGGAGGAGGAGTATGTAGTACTTAGGGAAATATGACAAACCATAGCATTCTAGTGGACCCAAGAGAAGACATCTCCAATGAGAGCTTATAGAGAACTGCTGTCTGTCCCTTTGGGTAATGAAAACATCAAACCTACAGTGATGACATGTATGCCACCTCAGCCTGGAGACTATCTTCATAGCATCACTAATAGGAAAGGGTGAGAATGGAATGATCGCCATAGCTAGTAACCATCAAAATGGTACAAGATGAATTACCGTTACTTCCACTGCCTTTAACTATTTCCTCAGTATTATTACGTGTGACACATCCTTTTGTGGAGCACTTGCAAGAATGCAGACAAATGCAAGTAGCTTTGTGTGCCAAAAGGAACTTAAACCACAGCTTTTAAGTAATGTTACCAGCTGATAGTTTTAGCAAGTGACTTTTAAATCCAACATCAGTAATCAGGAGATTTAGAAATGACTTTGGTGCTTCCCTGTTTGGTTTAAGCAGAAAGTGGCCTTTCAGATATGAAAACCGTCCTCCAGAATGCCCTGTATGTTAATGATGGCAATCTATGTTATTCTAACACCTCTCTTCATCAACTTCAACTATCAGTATAGAAAAACTAGATATAATACTAAAGATTTCACTTCTGCATAATTTATCATTATAAAATCAGGCAGTGTGTTTTTTAAAGGAGTGTATTCAATACAATTAAACATTTGCAGATTTTCAATACATATCCAAGGGTTTCAATCATTTTCTGTGTTTATTGCAAGATTAGAATAATTGATACCAATGGAAACAACTATAACATATCTTAAAAGGTGATATATGATGAATAGAGGGAAGTTATTTAAATATAATCCCTGGAGGTAAAAGTAGGCCTATACTAATAGTTAATAGAATTGTTTCAACAAAAATATATATATTTACAAACCTCAGGTAATGAAATATCAGTCCTGACAAAGGTATTTCAAATAAGTATTTGTTATGGGTAAATATTGTTCAAGATACATAAACCTTTCAATAATACCTTATTTGAATTGATAGGTACTTCTATGGCCAAAAGACTGACAAAGATATGATATTACACTGTCCCTTTAATTCATGAGTAATGCAGAAAATTGACGTGTTAAACTATACACGTCATGTTAAAACATGTTAAACTATACAATGAATGTTGAAAAGGTGCTCTTTGTGTTATAAAATTCAATAAATTATTTGAGAGAAATAAAATTATTCACATTTGGTTTTTAGATTTAAGGAACATAAACATATTGAAGAGGGTACATTTCCTTTTCCTATGCAGGTCAAAGATATAAGATAATATGTGCACACTCTTCTGTCACTTTATTTACAGCTCACCAACTAACATCTGGGTGAAGGTGAGGTTCATACCTCAAGGAGAGTTGCCTACTACATGTGAGATCCTGGTGTGCATTCCCAGGTACCATCAAATAAAATGGATTTAAAATATCATATTAAACACCTACGATGTGGAATTATTTTTCTATGACTAAAGATCGTAGGTGAAAAATATAAACAATAATTGTCTTCCCCCATCTATCCTCATAGACATAGAATGTGGAAACAGAAGTTTACATTAAAAACAAAAAATAAATAAATATGAAACAATAGCAGTAAGTATTGTGGAAGAAAATATTAAGCTTAGCTGTGAAATTGTGAGTGGTGCTGGAGACAGGGACGTCAGACCATCTCAGTGGTACGGCAGAGGCACTGGCACTGAGCGGAAGACTGATACATTTTGAGATGCATGGACCTTTGTGCCAGTCCACTGAAAGGTGAGAAAAATCAGTCCGTTCAATCCCCAGAGCATTTTATTTTAACTTGAGCTATGTGACTTCATTTATAGTAGGGATGACCCTGCTGTGTCAGGGGAAGGCTGTTCACGATTTGTGTCCTCTGCCAAGGAAGAATAACCCTGTTTTAGGATCACACATGATATGTGGCACCACTGTGCACTTTTCTCAAAAAACTCTGTCTGCAAATGTGAAGGATGTTTCATCTTCTGAGGTGGTTTTAGTACATACCTTCAAAGGTGCTGTCTTAAATCACCAATGCTCCTTACAGAGGAATGGAGCATACCCTTCTTTCCCTTGGAAGATATCCTTTTGGAAGATTAAATGTCCCTTTGAGGATTAGATAATTATACATTTCCAAATTACATGAAAAGAATAATCACTTTCCAATCAGACCAGATAATTTAGTAATTTATTTAATGAAAAGAAAAAAATGAGTTGCCCTATAGCTCAAATTTGTACAGATATTTTAATGTACCACACCGTGATGTTACAATGAACCATAGAGAATATAAGAGTTTTTTCTTAGAAATTTTCCAGTTTGAGTAAAGTAAATTTAAAGGTAAAAAATAGAATTTTTCCTGACTCAAGTAAATATTTCTTTTCTGAAAATAAAGGATATACATTGAAACTGATGTAACTATAAAGGCAATTTTCTGTAGTTGAATGAGATTGATTTTCATGAATTTCTAGTGGATATTTGATGGAATATATGTAGATGTTAAGACAGACATTTTCAGTGTGAATTGTACTAATTATAATGGTTTTCATAGCTGCCTTATTGTTGGACGAGTTCAATACGAAACAGAGTAAAATGATTGAATTTCTGTTGTGGCTGAAAGTTTGTAGTTTGGACATGTGGGAAATATAGAATATAAACCATTGTCTTGTAGTTCTTGTAGTTTAGACATATGTACTCTGTCTATAAAACCATGACATGAATATATATATATATATATATATATATATAAATGATGTGTATGTGGCTATTGAATGTGTGTTGTTTTTTTTCTACAGTACCTTGATTTAGACTGTTCCTCAAAAATAGCTTGCCATGTAAACTCAACAAGAGTATATAATTCTTGGCGTAGTTCAACTGTAACAATCTAATTATATTAACAAGTAGTTATATTTTTCTTAATGTACAATTATTGACAAAGTTAAAATTAAGGAACAAAATTATTCAGCAACTAAGTTCAAAGATTATAAATTGAAGCAATGTTTCTGCAAATTGAGTTCTTAAAAATAATTTGTAATTGAGAGATGGGGTGCAAACTCAAGGAGAAAAGAAAGGAAAGAGACAGCAAGTTTACATTAGAACAGACAGTACAGCTGCCACTTTGTACAAGTGACCAAGACTAATGGTACCAATAGTAATTAAGTGGATATTGTGTAACTGACAAGTTATAGTGAGAAAAGCCTGTAACTTAATTTTATTCTTTCTCTTAACCACAGACTGACTGTGAACAAGTATTAAACACACACAAAAAAAGGGGAGATGACAAAGCACCTGCTCAAGACTCTTTTATCAGAATTATGTGAATACAAGAAGAGTCTGAGAAATAACGAAGACTGGAAGGTTAAGAAGACAGAGGTGTCACCCAGCAACTGATGGAAACAGATACAGAGACCCACAGTTAAACATTAGGCAGAGCTTGAGGAATTTGGCTTCAGAGAAGAAAGAAGGATTCTAAGAATCTGAAGGGTCAAGGACACTAAAAAAAAACTAATCAATTAATCTGGGCTCATAGGGGTTCACAGAGACTGAATGACAATTAGGGAGCCTGCATGGATCTGACCTAGGTCTGCTCATACATGCTGTGAATGTGTAGGTTGGTCTTCTTGTGGGAACCTTAACAGTAGGAACAGGATGTGTCTCTGACTCTTTTGCCTTCTTTGGGGAACCTTTTCCTCCTACTGGTTGCCTCCTCCAGGCTTAATATAAGGGGCAGTGCCTAATCTTATTGCCACTTGTTTGGTTAGTATCCCTGGGAGCCCTGCCCCTTTCTGAAGGGAAATGAATGAGGAATGGATACATGTCAGGGGATTGGGGTGGCTGTGTTTGGAGGTAATAGATGAAAGAAGAATAAATAAAAATCAAACATAATCAGAAAGAATGGGTACTATGTAAGGAAATACATAAAAGTAGATTTTATAAACCCCAATGAAACCAAAATATACTTGAAAAGAGATAAAAATAAAAATAATAATATATAACAATTAAATAGATAAGACAGCTTTCTTTTTTTAAAATACTTTATTTTTTTTCTTCAAGTTACATCTCAGTCACAAACCCTTCCCTATTCCCCCTTCCTATCCCGCCCTTCCACCCTCTTCCCCCCAGCAGCTTCCCTTCTCAGTGCAACAGATGGTTCCTTCTCCTATAACAGTAAATACTATACAAAACAACAGATATAAATATGTCACATTTATGAGAGTTAAATGGCCCAGCATACCTTCCCAATGTCCAGTCCATACATATTTGACCCCTGACTTTAACATTCTATTATCTAACCATCTCCATGAGTTTAAAGGTCTATATCTGACTCAACATTCACACCAACTTGCAACACAATTTTAAGAGTAACTTCTTAGATCTATAACACCCTCTTGATTCCTAAACAACTCAAAATTTAACCATGAGACTCTAGCTGTCTATTCTTCAACCACCTCAGAGACCTGAGAGGGATAAATATATCTGCTTATATAGGAAGTGCAGAGCCTGCAGCCTCCAAAACCAAGAAATGACATACCAGTGACTGCCTGGACAGTTCCCATTTTCTCTCCATACATTCCTGCATCAGCTTTCTAATTTTATTTTATAGCTCTTGGGTTTTTTAAATTTATGTAATGTGTATATATATATATACATTATATATATATATAATTTATGTAATGTATATATATATATATTAGGCAGGGTCTCTCTGAATCAACCTAAGCTCCATAGAATTGTCATTCAAAAATAAAAATAAAAATACAGGATGCTGGACATGGTGGCATTCAGATTTGGGAGGTGGAGTGCACAATTCCAGGGCAGCCTGGGCTAAAGGACATCCTGTTTTAGAAACTGTCTCACATACCCTAGCATGATAATGTCATGATGTATTTGGGATATGATGCAGGAATATCATGAGTTCCTGGCAAGCATAGGCTATCCAGAAGTAGAATATCTCAATTAAATGTATAGAAATTATTTAAAAATGCAAATAGAAAAAGTAAACAAAAAGATATATATTTTTCCAAGACATTTATGAAGCTAAATGACTTCTCCAGAGAATTAAATGAAAAACCCTGTTGTAGAATTGGGTTGAAATGTGTGTGTGTGTGTGTGTGTGTGTGTGTGTGTGTGTGTGTGTGTGTGTGTTTGCATGTGTGTGAGACTGTATGTGAGAGTATGCATGTGAATCACACTTACACATACTTAAATATTGGAACATATATGAAAGTGCAATATATAACCTGAAAATTTTGCATGTTCTTTGGAGACAGTTGAACATATTCAGTGAACAGTAATATTGTTATTGTGAGCATTTATCTCTAGCTACCAGAGAAAATCTTTGAATGATTGAGAAAATGTAGAAGGAGGGAATTAACTATCACTCTTCTGACTATTTTTATATAATCATCACATTTCATTCATGCTTCATTGTTTTGAGTTTTATATTAAAAATGCAAAAAGAAAGGAACAGGAAGATGGACTTTGTTACCTGTTAGTGGGACACTGCGCTAGTGGAGCTGCCATGTAGGCCCCCAGTGAAAGAGGAAGCTCTTAGCCCTCATATGACTGCTGAACTGTGGGCGGCTGAGATGCAGGGGCACTACACACTGGAGGAGTAGGATAGGTGGGAGAGGGGGTAGAGAGTGGGAGGGTGGGACCGAGAAGGATGGAGGGAAGGGTCTGTGATGGAGAAGTAACTTGAAGTAATAAATAAGTGTAATAAAAAAATACAAGAAGAACTACACAATAGCTGTCAATTCTTTCCTCAATCCTAAATGTGAATTCATGAACGTGAAATAACTTATAAATAACAGAATTAATTCTGTCTCTATGTGTGTTTAATTACAGAAATGTTTCTTTAAATGGTTTAGCAATATGTTTATTCTTTTGTAAAGGTGTGGCAAAACAGTGAGGAAAGATCTGATG
The DNA here is from genome assembly GCA_907164525.1 of Lophiomys imhausi. Lineage (NCBI taxonomy): Eukaryota > Metazoa > Chordata > Mammalia > Rodentia > Muridae > Lophiomys > Lophiomys imhausi. Next base: position 2,016,581 of record CAJQZJ010001511.1, on the reverse strand, counting down.
TATTTTGTGGATTGAATGGCTTGCCTCCAGATATGTATCTGGGAAATTCTAGCTCCTCCTTGAAAGTGTAAAACAACCAGGAGGTGAACAATGCCCTGTGAACTATAGAGTAGGAAATGCATGGCCACATGTCTCACTCTTGAATCACTGCCAGGTGACCAGCAGCAGTGGAGTTCTCCTTGCCTAAGAGTTCTTATCTGTAAAAATGAGTCTACCATATGCAATTAACATGAGTTAGCTGAGAGATTAGAGAAATGTTCCTTCATTCCTAGGAGAGAATGCAATATGAAATCGCTTTGTGGGACCTCAGTTAATGGAGGCTGGTATGCTTTAGTAGAGTACTGGGGGGTGGTATTCTGGAACTTCTGATTAATGAGTTTTATGTGCTTGGGGAACAGTGTATGAGAGAATGGATAGTTTTCTCTAAATTCATTATGTGATCTGCCCTTCAAAATTTAAGGTGAACATCCTACACAATATTTGTGCTGAATATTCCCAGACAGATGCTTCTTGTCTGTAGTGCTGTCTTTGGCAAGGAATCTGCAGAAGAATCAAAGGTCATGCATAAGGAACATTTTATCCCTGAGTTGATGGAAGACACTCGTTCATTCTCTAGTCTTGGTTCATCTGGAATTCCTTCTCCAGGCGCAAGTCAAAAGGCAATGGAAGTCTTTCTCATGAGAACAGCCATTTTCTCTTTCACTGAGGGTTCGATCTTTTGTGACTGTAATGGTATTTAGACTGTATAAATTTCTATACTGGCTGATTTTATGTCAACTTGACACAAGCTATAATCATCTGACAGGAGGGAACCTAGATAGAGAAAATGATTCCATAAAATTGGGTTGTAGGAAAGCCTGAAGGGCATTTTCTTAATTAGTGATTGATGGGTGAGAGAACCCAGTCCATTGTGGGTGTGGCCACTTCTGGGCTTGTAGTCCTGGATTCTATAAGAGAGCAGGATGAGCCAGCCACGAGAAGCAAGCCTGTAAGTAGCGCTCCTCGTGGCCTCTGCATCACCTCCTGTCACCAAGTTCCTGCCCTGTGTGAGTTCTTACCATGGCATTGTTCATGATGAACAGTGATGTTGAACTGTAAGCCAAATACACCCTCCTTCATATGTTGTTTTGTTCATGGTGACACATCACAACACTAGTAACTCCAGCTAAGAAAAGTGTGTTCTCTTTTCTGCTCTGTCTTTTTATTATTCTACTTCTGAAATAAAAGTCTACATTCACTACACTTGAGTCCTTCTTATATTCCCCAGAACTCTGCCGGAAAGTTTAAGACAGTGATAAGACCCTAATCTTATCAATGACCCCTGCCTGTCCCCAGCTGGCCTATTTTATTATTCAGCTCCTATAATCATACACAGCTGTGAGGATGTCTGTTGTTTAAGCAAAGGATCCATGCAAAGGGCAGTTGTTTCTGAGCTAGGCTGCTCACTGAAGAGCAAAGTATGAGTAAGCCTTGAACACACCAGGCACAGAAATCTCTGTTATGAAGAAAATATTATGTAATATTTGTTTTTCTCTCCTACTTCATTACTCAGCCTTAGGCCAGAGAGAAGCTTAAAGGATGCAGGTTGGTAGAGAACTTTATGAAGGCTGAGAGCACACATTACAATCACAAAATGTTCAAGGCTCACAAAGCTCGCATAATTACACCGGCTGCTGGGGCCTTCCAGCACTTTTCAGCTATAATGGCAATCTGGCTAATTTCCCACTGGCTCAATCTGTATCTTCAAAGGCTCCTAGAGCAGTAACAATTATTTTGTGTTTTTCAGGTGACCTACACTATTCGTATTGAACAGCTAACTTCTCACGTGGGTGAACTAGAGAAGCTCCATTTTTAGTAAAGACTTTCCCACCGAAAATGTTTTGGTTGGTAACTTATTCAAACACTTCTAACTAATTTTCACTTTTACCAGCTTTATTAGAGTTTCAAGGTTTACCATTATCTTGCTTTATTTTAACATCAGCTACTCCCTGAAATATTGATTATGTATACTCAGCATAGAAACCATAGAAAATGCATGATCCCATAAAGGAGAATTATATGCTACACAGATTATTACTGTGAATGATTTTATGTACAGAAAGTAATTTTAATATATACTATGTAGATTATCAGACACCAGAATGTTGAAGGTGTGTTATTTTTACACTTTAAAAATTATAATTGAATCTAGAGACAGAGCTCAAAGATAATGAGAGCTTGCTGTCCAATTGTGACAACTGGAGTTTAAATCTCAGAACCCATGTAAAAGAAGAACACATCTCCATTCCTACTGGGAGCGCAAACTTGTACAACCACTTTGGAAATCAATCTGGTGCTTTCTCAGAAAACTGGAGATAGTTCTTTCTCAAGGCCCAGCTACACCAATCCTGGGCATTTACCCAAAAGATTCCCCACCATACCACAAGGACATTTGCTCAACTATGTTCATAACAGCTTTATTCTTAATAGGCAGAAACTAGAAACAACCTTGATGTCCCTCAACTGAAGAATGGATAAAGAAAATGTGGCACATTTAAACAATGGAATACTACTCACCTATTAAAAACAAGGAAATCATGAATTTTGCAGGCAAATGGATGGAACTAGAAAAGATCGCCTGAGGTAACCTATACCCAGAAAGATGCACATGGTTTGTATTCATTCATAAGCAGATAATATCCATTTAGTACAGGACAATCATACTACAATCCACAGACCCAAAGAAGCTAAGTAACTAAGAGGGCATAAGGGAGGATGTTTGAATCTCACTCAGAAGGGGAAAGAGAATAGACAGCAGAAGTAGATGAAGAGAGGAGGGAGAGAAGTTGGGAATCAGCTGTGGGGTGAGCGAGGCCAGGTAATGAGTTGGCTCATTGAAAGATGGGAAATCGAGGAGGCAGGGCATCTCTGAGACAAGCTGGAGAGCAGCTACTAGGTAGGTCCCTGGGAAGAGATGCGGATAACTCTCACTGAGATTCCTACCTGGGGAGATATGGAGATTGAAGAGGCCTCCTACTAGCTAGGTAGGAATTCTAAGGGGATCACCAACCCACCTACAAAACCGTCAACCCCAAATTTACCTTTATATAAGACATACAGAGATAAAGATATAACAGACATTGAAGGAATGTTCAATCAATAACAGGCCCAATATTAGACCTTTCCCAAGGGACAGAGCCAACCACTAACACTATTAATGATGCTCTGCTATGATTACAAACAGAAGCATAATATAACTGTCCTTTGAGAACTTCCATGCAGCTAAGTATCCAAACAGAAGCTGAGACTCACCATCAAACATTAGACAGAACGAGGGGTATCTTGTGGAAGAATGGGGGGAAGATAAAAAGATCCCAAAGAGACAAGAACTCCACAAAAAGAACAACAGAGTAAACAAGCCTTGTTCCATTAGGGCTCACAAAGACTGAAGAGCCCACCATTCACAGAGCATGCGTGAACTAGATCTAGAATCTCTACACATAAGTAACAAATGGGCAGGTTGGTCATCATGTGACTCTCTAGCAAATGATGTGGGGGCTGTCTCTGACAAGGACTATGAAGCCTGCTTTTTCATCACTTCCCCTTAATGAGGCTGTGGTGCCTGGCTTCAGTGGAGGAGGAAGCACTTAGACATGATGCAACTGGATATGCTCTGATGGGAGGGTACTGGGGACACCCCTTTTCTGAGAAGAAGGGGTGGAGTAGGTGGAAGGAGATAGGAGGGTGGGACCTAGAGGAGGGGACTGAGGGAGCTACGATTGAGATGTAATATGAAAAAAGAAGGAAAAGTCAGGCTCCAGAAAATGGCCATAATGCCAGCTTCCAGAGATCTGATGTTCTTTGTGATCACTTGCATATCTATGAATGCATGCACTCATAAATTTTAGGCATACATGAGTATGTGCTCATTTTCACTACATTCATTCATTTCCTTTAAACAAAATCACAACCATGCTCAATGTGTAGTTTTGTGTATTGCTCTTCTATTTATTTATTCCTTTTGTGACTACAATTTCTCCTGTCATGTTTGCTGTACAACTGCCCAATCGTTACAACCATCATTTAAACTTCTTTTTTTTTATATAAGTACTTTATTTTTTTTCTTCAAGTTACATCTCAGTCACAAACCCTTCCCTATTCTCCCTTCCTGTCCCACCCTTCCACCCTCTTACCCCCACAACAGCTTCCCTTTTCAATCCAACAAATGGTTCTTTCTCTTATAACAGTAAATTCTATACAAAACAGCAGAATTAAATATGCCACATTTATGAGAGTTAAATGGCCCAGTATACCTTCCCAATGTCCAATTCATACATATTTGGCCCCTGACTTTAACCTTCTACCTTCTAACCATCTCCATGAGTTTAAAGTTCTATAACTGACTTAGCTTTCATACTAACTTGCATCACTATTATAACCATCTTCTTTGATCTAGAATGCCCTCTTGATTCCTAAACAACTCAAGATTTAGCTATGAGACTCAAGCTGTCTATTCTTCAACCACCTCAGAGAGCTGAGAAGGATAAATATATCTGATTATATAGGAAGTGCAGGGCCTGCAGCTTCCAATACAATCCGGGACCATTACTCACTACCTGGGAATAGGCTGCACCAGCTCACAGTGATTCAGGCTATTAAAACCACAGTGACCCTGAGATCCCCCTGTAAGCAACGACAGATAGCCAAGCAATTCGACTCCTTCACCAAAGCATCCCCTGTGGATCCAAGCACAGAAAACGACAAGAACAGACAGCTAAGCATTTAAACTTCTGTGTTGTATGTCTTGGTACTTACAGTGTAATGGAGATGGTCTCCATCTGTGAGCCTTTATATCAGATGGGCCCTTATAGTTTCCTCCTCTTGTGTCTTGACAGTTTTTCCTTAATCTTCATATGTATATCAGTTTTGATTTGTAGTGTCCTCTTTAGGTTTTTATTTTCTGTTGTTTGCTTTTCAAATACAAAGCAAAACGAACAAACAAAAACAGGTAAAATCATCTTGCTTTAAGGAGGCAAACACAACCCCCAGGGAAGCTTTATTGAGATGTACACAGAACAATGAAATTAATTTTGTAGCTTTTTTCATTATATTTAGTCTGTACTCACTAAAATGTAAAGATATTCTCTAGGTAACATGAATCTAACTAAATATGCTACAGCTTCTATATTTTTAATAGTAAAACTAAAATTAAATTATAAAATTTTATTATAGAGTAGTTAAATTATATGTGACTAGCAATATGTGCAAAGTCTGGCAAAATATTGTATACCAACAGCACAATGAAAAGTCACAGATATTCCTGACAAAACTCTATATAATAAAAATATAAAGTCATCATGACAGTTTAAAAGAAAATCACTTTTAGTATAGTGGAGTAATTCTTGTATCTTGTTGAGGAATGGTAAAAATAAATCAGCAAAACTCTAAAAAGCAAGAGGATCTTTTCTTAGCTTCAGTGAATTTACCACAAAACATTTATAAATTATTGTATTTCTTTAACATATTGCAGATTTGTTCATATTTTCCAGAAAGGGAATACGTGAATTCACAGTCCCATGGCTGTGGACTGTATTTAGTAATCAGAATCAGCAAATAAAATGTAGAATGGTGGTTTGTTAACTAGTTATTTTAGATACCACATAGTATATATACATGTGATTAACAACCCAACGTTCTGTGAATAAAATAAGAATTTTACCTGAATCCCAGTCAGTATTCTTAAAATTTACAATATTTGCCTGGTCATGGTAAAACATCATCAACTTCAAAATGAATGTGAGGAATGTTATATAAAAAGAAGACAACCTGACATGGACTTCTGGAAAAGATTAAAGGGGCTGTGAGGACAGTTAATGAAGAGAAGGAGAGAAAATGAAAAGCAAGAGGAGCTCAAGAGCAAAGGAAGTAGATGGCATTTTCTGGTGAGGGGTGATTGAAGGAGAAATGGTACAATCAAACAAAGGACATGAGCAAAAAGTTTGAAAACAGGTAAGATAAAGTCATAGATTACCCAATAACATCCCAT
>CAJQZJ010001511.1:1964064-2010546 GCA_907164525.1 Lophiomys imhausi | reverse complement strand
GAAAACAGGTAAGATAAAGTCATAGATTACCCAATAACATCCCATTGTTAATTCTTAGTCCTCATGAGTAATTAAGGTTATATAAGATTATATAAGATGTAGCTGGGTGATCATTGCTGTCATTCATTCTTCTGTCAATTTAGAATTATTTCAAAATCAAAGCATTTAAATACTATTCTCATTGTTTAAAAAAATCATCTTATAAGCTGTCTACTTGTTTAAACAGACTTGTTAACCTTTCACTGCAGTAAAGCATACTTGGGAGATGTGATTAGTAACATATTGTCCTTCTAGATTGCTGAAACACATATGGGCACTGCACCTCTTTTTCTATTTTCTTATGACTTGATCAAGACTGTTTTCTATCTTTCTCGATTTTGGTTTGTTTTTACAAGCTAAGGAAATGTAACCAATGAATCTTCTCAAGTAATTCATTTTAATAAGCTCTTTGATCCTGTCACATTAGAGCCTACAAAGTTGTTGCTATGTCCCAAGGGGCTTACTTCAAATGGCCTTGAGCAAAACAGATTATTTAACATTTCTTTCTCTGTGTATGCTAGACCTTCACATTCTAGCAAGTAGTTCTTTGAGTGTGGAACTCTATAAAGCAGAAAACCAAAGCTGATACGAGCTGCTTGTCCCAGTACAGGAGCCTGTACTTCTTGTAAAAATAACTGTGCCGCTTATCTCCTTCTAATCTTATGAACAACAAAGACTGCATTGAACCTTCATGGATAGAAACTACTTCTGTCTTGGAATTAGCATTATCCACGGAATGTCAAGTATCTCAATTGATTTTCTCAATCTTAGATCACTCTCTGTGGTCTGGATATGAAATATTTGGTTTTCTTTATATTTACTCACATAGATAACTTGTCAATAACACATATTATTATTTTCTATCTGAAAGTGGAAACCATGCATAGAAATCTCTAGTACCTGATTCTAATTGCATTTCATGACAAAAAATAGAGGCATTCTATTGCTTTCTGCTCTAGAAGAAGTAGACTGAAAAGTGTTGAACCTTGTCAGCATTTATGTGCCCCTTCATTATTTCCTTTATAAGGTACAACTTTAAAGGACTATTAACTGTGTGCATAGCAAATATCACTGTATTATACACAGGTGTTTGAGTGATTTTCTCAAAAGTTATTCTCTATTATACCTTCTTATCTATAAAACAAAAATTGATGACTTTCAGTCCTAAAGAATTATTGAAGAAAAATATGTCAATGAGAATTAGTTACTTCACATTTTTTGTGAAAATATTTCCAAGGTATCAATATATAATAACATAATTTTATATATATAGATATATTTTTATTAGTTGTTACAACTTGAAAGCAAAAGTTTACAACAATTTACACATATCAAAATGTTTAAAATGAGCTATTAAAGAGACATTTTGTTTTAAATATTTATGATTTTGGCAAATGGGCTAATAAGCTATTCCATGAAGGTGAATTTTAGCTGCAGTTTTGAAGGAGTGATAGCTAATTTTCTGCTTCATATTTTAACAATAGAGTAGATTTACAATGCCCTTATGCAGGTACACTGTAGTTTCAAGCCTTTTTAATGTGCTCTTCAATGTTGAACGTTAACAGATCCTATGTATGCACAGCAAAACAAGCCCCAAATGAAGCATGCCTCTGTTCTACTTCTCTGCAAAAGCCATTAGACCTTTTGGAATGTCAATATTGTACAAAAATGAAATAACTGGTCATAATGCATTGGTTCACTTTCCTTGCATTTCACTAAACACCATAGTTAATCAACTTAGTAAAGGAAAATTTTTATTTCTTCTGAATGGTGTAAAGGTTTCTACCAGGTTACTTACCCTGCTGCTTTGGGTCCATAGGAAACTTATACATCATGATGCTGGAAATAGGGGTAGTGTTAATTATGATCAGCAGGAAGTAATAACAGACAATGACTTGACTTTTTACTTAGAATCCTCACCCTCTATATGTTCCACCATTTCCCATGGTGTAGTCCAAGCTTTCACAACACATATTTTTAAGGGACATTAAAATTTTTAAACCACAAAATGCTAACATATTTAATGAGGATGAATTATGTGAGCCAGTGGATCAATGTGTCTCTCATTATCGATACTCAACAACTATTAGCATTCCTACAGCTGCTCATGTTAATAGGACAGCCTGCTTAGCAGCCATATAGCTTACTGGAAGAATTCCTGGTGCAACTTCCATTTGTCATAAAACAAGTGTTCTGGTCCTCAGGACATGCTGAGGGAGGTTTAGTAGATATTAAGTTTTGCTTAAACTGTTAAGTTTAAGCAAATGAAGGAGAAGCAATAATCAAAGCAAGAGATAGGAACCAAATATGGAATCAAACCTGGACTTAATGTTTGCTAATCAGAAGACATAGTTTTAAGTCTCCAAGAACACAAAAACTATCAATGTAATGTATGGTTTAAGACAATATTTAGTTCAAGGGTCTTCACGCTTAAACAATGTTTTGGCATAGGTGAAGATCCAGCCCTTACAAACTGTGAATAAGTAAGTAGAATGCTGATACAATGACACAGAGTTCTGATCAAGAAATACAAGTTGAAAGATTTAGTTCACTTTATAACTTGTTGTAATAAAACTTAGAAACATGGCTGATGAAATTTTAATTTTCCCCTTTCCAGAACATGTAAGATAGGCACTTTTCAGTCTTACTGAATTCTCTCAGGATTTCAGCCTTAAACCTCATTTGTATATATACATCTTATGATATCTGTATACAAATACATCTTTTGTCTTCACATCACCAAAAAATGATGCCTGCTTGAGTGTCCAAAGTCTGGGTGTCTCTTTCTTTTCATCTTTTCTGGGTTGAGTAAGCTGGTGTTCAATTTTCAAATTTCATTTTTAATGTCCTGAAGTTTATGGAATTTCTCTTAACTGCTAGTATGAATGAACACTTCCACGCACATCCAGCTTCACTTCCAAGCAATGTCTCAACAACATGAATTCTCTTGTCATCCACATTCACATAATGCCTGAACAGCTCTATTCCAGCACTTCCAGAGTTAGCAGTCTAATTGCATTTGTATGTGCTCCTCTGTAAGTGCCTAAAAGATATGCCATTTCTCATTTTATTTTAAATTTATTTCTTGGTTTAGGAGTTATTGTAGATACAGGATTCATACGCATGTCTGATACATGTAGATGTTCCATCCCATAAAAATCATATACATACTTAAATTGAGCTTAGAAATTTCATATTTATTTACCATTGTTAAATAATTTAAAGGGTATAATTTTCAAGCGATGGAGAAAAGCAATAAACTGTAAGTTTAAGTGTTTTGTTTCATTTATTTCTTCAGTATAAAATTGAATCCTATAGTAGCAGAGAGAAGATTCCCTCCTTAGAAGACTCAAATTACTCCTCCTTGATCTTCCTCTCATACAGGGGAAGAAAATGCTTTACAACTGATAGCAAGTTCCATAGTATCTGTGCACCGTGAGCTCAGCAACATCATTTCCAGGAATTTGCTCCTGGAATGTTTAGTTATGTGGGTGTTCCCACAGGTACAAACTTTACCAAATTTACCATGTAACAACTTTTTTTCCATGATCCTGTTCTACAACTTTTCTAACCAAGGGAATAAACTTTTCAGCTGCAACAGCAGAGCCATGCTATTTCACTGGTCCAGAGGCCAGAAGTCCGAAGTGAAGCTGTTGGTAGTACTTGTGCTCCCTTAAGGCCAAGGAAGAGACTCTACCTTGGCTTTCTTTGGATTTTATAGTAGCTTGGCTATAGAAAGTATACCTGACATTCACATTTCTGCTCTGTGTATTATAATATCCCCTTTTCACGAAATTCTCAGTAACAATGGATTAGAAGTCCACTCCCTTTCAATAGGGTAGCTAATTTCACTAACTACATCTGATACAGATGTAGTTCCAAATACTGTGACATTCTGTGGTATTAGAATTCACAATTTCAATATGTGAATTTGTGGAGGACATAGGTAAACTCTTAACAGAAGTCAAGGCTCTTTAAAAAGACAAAGAAGATTGATAACTTAGACAATTTCCATTTTTCTAAATTTATTTTTTATTGGCATATTTTCCAACATTTATTTATTTCTTCAAGTTACATCTCAACCATAGCCCACTTCTTCCTTCCTTCCAAGCCCCACCCTTTTTCCCCGACTTCCCCCTCTCCCTCCTATCCTCTTTTGTTTTTTAAGGTGTATCTTTTTTTTTCCCTGACATCTAATCCCTTTTAGTGCAAAAAAGGTTCTTTTTCTTATAAACATAAATACAATACAAAACAATGAGAACAATTAGGCAACAATTATGAAAATTATAAGGTATAACATATATTCCCAATGTCCATTCCATATGTATTTGGCAACTAATGATAATAGTCTATTATCTATCTATCTCAAAGTTCCAAACAAGTAACAGTAAAATAGTACATGTAAAAACAGACAATGGAAGAGTGCAATTTATGTCTGTGACATTTGCGATAAATGCAGGCTGTGAGGAAAGAGTGGAAAGGGTACCAGGCCTCCAAGTCAGATCTGTAATTGCCTTGAGCACTTATATAATTACTTTAAGTGGTCAGTTACCATGTATGTAGATACTCATTGTAGCAAATAAACATTGTTTGCTACACTCCAAGCACTATTGCCAAAACCACAATTATCTTGCTCTTGTCTATAATAAACTTTATGAAGTAGTGTTAAAGTTAGGTCTATGTTATAGATGGTTAAATGAGCTCACCACGATCCACATGGCTTCTCTGCATGGCATTGATTGCCCAACCTAAAGCATGACTTTAATATGCCATGTCACAAATTAGCTTTTGGTCCATATTGTTTGATTCTTATCCGTTCCCTCTGTCCACTTCTATCTTTTCTTCAATTTTCTTTTCCTTTTACTCCAGTTATCTTCTCTCCCACTATTTCTTCCCATAAGAAATAAATTTAAAAACTATGAAAATTATGTGGTCTTCTTTTTAAAATTTCTCTGAATAAAAAAAAACCCATCAATTCATGTTGACAGGAATCTGAATTAACCATTAAATATAAGAATGCATTTCATTAGTTCACTACCTGTCATGAAGTTAGGGCATTTCTTATTTTTTAAATAGGCTTATTTCTCTTCCATCTCAATGCCTTAAACTGTCAGTTGGTCTAATGAGTTTTTAAAGGTAAGTAGTGAACAAATTTATATTTTCTACTATGATAGCTAAATCTTGAGTCCTTCCTGCCACATGATCTTCAGAGCAAACACATCAGGAAATTCTTAATCTTGCTTGTCTGCACAGCTTATAAGCAGCTGTTGTTATAAATAAAGGCTATTGTCAGTCTCATCAAATTTGAGATTTAACACATGCTGTGGCCACCGAATAAGGGATTTTCCTCTCACACACTGACTACGTAAATCTCTTGTTCTCCAGTGGTTTGCCTTGGCATTATAGAACCATAAAAGTGCATTTAGAGACATGGGCTTCACAACATAAAAGAATCGTAATGAACCTTGAAAATAAGGCTTAACACTCTACCAACACAGCATCGTTTTTCATGAAATGTGCCATTTTCACTCCCTGGACCAGAATATTATTACTCAAGAATCAGACATCTAGATCAAACTGAAAATTGGACCAGGAAGAAAACTTAAAGTTAATTCTTTGAAGATATGAATGTGTTTTACACTTGATCAATCAGGAAGTTTCTTTCTAAAGATACTATATATCTAATATGCTTTTATTATAAGCTTTTATGACAGATTTGAAATTAAAACATGTGCAGGCATAACAGTGGAAACTGACACCTTTTCTATTATTAAAGTTGAGAAAAGAATATACTCATTTTATATCTTCTTTTTGCCATCCTTAAAAACTTGACTAAACACTAACAGGTTTGCTTGTTAATGGATTTAATCTTACACAGCCAATTTTATTACTGATTCATTTTTCTTAATACATATATAAACTATGTAAGACTGAGTTAAATAGCAACCAATGCACCAAAGGGAACAGGAATATATACTTTGTTACCTGTCAATGAGACACTTTGCTCTAGTGGTGCTGCCTTGCAGGCCCCCAATGTATGAGGAGGCTCTTGGCTGTCATATGACTGCTAAACTGGGGCGGGGGGACTGTTATGTAGTGACACTCCACTCCAGAGGAGTGGGATGGAAGGGGTAACGGGTAGAGGGTGGGAAGGTGGGACTGGGAGGTGTGGAAAGAGGGGACTGTGATGGAGATGTAACCTGAACTAATTTAATATATATTTATATATTTATATATATGTCAGGTCACTATGTGACATTTCTAAATTATGTCACCATTTCCAAATATTTTGTAAATTGCTCTAAATAAGCTTTTACTTTCCATAAACTCTGTATATATGTAATGAGGCATCTCCATTAAAGATTGTAAAATAAAAATACAGATAAGCTCTGAAAAAAAAAGCCAGCTGATTTTTCCAAAACATTTATACTAAGACTTCTTTTTAAGTTTTAACAGAATGAAATAAGGAAGTAGATATTGCTGGAGGACTAGAGAAATGCCTCAATCTGTAATGTTTGTTTTGCAAGCACAAGGACCTGAGTTTGATCCACTGATATGTGTATAAAAGCATGGTGTACTAGGAATGCTTAAAATAGATGCTTGAGGCTCATTGGCCACAGAGATCAGCATATTTTGTGACATTTAGGTGAGTGAGGGACCCTCTCTCAAAAGTCAAGGTGAATGACATTTGAGGAACCACAAATGAGATTTCTCTCTGCCCCCCATGCATATATCTACAAAGACATTCACATATTCACACATGTATACACAATCACACATACACACACATGCACACACACACACACAATCATAGATGCTTACATACACACATGTACATAAAAGAAATGTAGTTGTTGAATGGAAAGACAATTAAAGACTAATATCCAATATGATATATTGTATGTATGCACGTAAGTATGTGAATATATATATATATGTGTGTGTGTGTGTGTGTGTGTGTGTGTGTGTGTGTGTACGTACATATATATAAAATTGTGATAGCCTTATGTGTCAACAAAATGCTTTCATGTTCAGTTGTTAAAGATTTGAAACAGATACTGAAACACACAGCCAAACATTAGGTTTAGCTCAGGGAGTCTTGTAGAAGGCTAGAAGGAAAAATATGATACAGAGGTGGCAAGAACTTCACAAGCAGACTACAGAGTCAACGAACCTAGTCCCATGGAGCCTTACAGAGACTGAAGCAACATCCAAAAAGCATGTATGGTCTGGACGTAAGCCCTCTACACACATTTAGCTGACAGGCAGCTTTGTCTTCATGTAGATCCTATAGCAAGTAGAATGGGGTCTGACCCTGACGTGGGCTCTGTTGCCTGTTTGTGGATCACCTCACATTAAATGGCCTGTCTTGTCTGGCTTCAGTGAAAAAATATGTTCTTATCCTGGTGTGACTTGAAGGGTCATCCAGGGGAGGTGGATGGAGGGAAAGCTGTCCCCTCTTCTGAGGGGAAGGGGAGATGGGTGGGAGGGTCGGAACAGGTGGAGAGGAAGGAGGAGGCTGGGATCTGGTTGTAAAACTAATAAATCAATAAATAACTTTTTTGAAAGGCTCAAAACAATATTCAAAGGCATCGGGGACTCAGAGTCTGGAGATGGGCAGTGGAACGCAAACTGTGCTGTCCTTTAAATTCTAATATGTTCCATGTGATTTGTCTCCAAGTCTTCAGTTTCTTCTGTTCTAAATGATATTTACTTATGATATTTAAAATGTTACAAGGTTGACATATTCTCTTTAAAAGCCATTTCTAATGTTATGAACACATTTCCATTATTTAGCTTCCCTTGTTAGCAGGAATGCCTAGGCTTGCTCATTTCACCCCAGAAGGGGTGACTAAGAACAAACCTCTGAAGACAGTGAAATATTTTCCTTCGGCTGAGAAAAGTTTCAGTAGGACTGAAGACACAGTCATAAAGTTATTTTAAGTGGAAACAATGACCTTAGTTAGTTATAAAATTTGGATTCATGTTTTTTAATTACAAGTCATGTTTGAGTTTATTTCATTTTCTTTATACCTCTCAATAGCCTTTCTGTTTTGTCCTCCCTGTGACTTTGGTTTGGATATATTTTATACTGCCCTGTGAGAAATTTTATAAATTGTGTATTATTTTTCATTTCTAAAAAAAAAAGACTTTATAATTCCCAGATCCCTCCTTCCATGTGGCCCTTATTAATCTTCCCTGGGGCTTTTTTACCCTCTGCCCTCCAATGTGAGGCTTAACTGGGATAGTTCTTGAAATCATAATTGAAAATTAATGATGAGAAGCAGCCCCAAACCATACCATTCTCTCCTCGGTCCAAGAAGTGTACAATACAGATTTTATTTCAGGGACCAGAGAGGTGATTAATCGTCATAAGGCTCTGTCATTGGCTGTAGATAAGTGGTATAGTCTGGCTGCAACACAAATATGTGCACACCATTCCCATTAATCTCTGAATACCACATGGAAGGGGGAGAGAAAAAAAAAGCCCTTGGAAGGCCGCTACAAAGGGAGGTATTATTATGAGGGCAACTCTTTCTTAAAAGGCTAATTTGTAGCCTCCTTGAACTTATTCATAAGCAAAGGATGGTCTACATCTACTTATAAGGAGAAATTTCTCCACATGTGAAGATGTAAATGGAGTGTGATGGTGAAAATAAGAAAACAAAAGCCTGAAGATCTGACAGCAAAGCCTATGGAATCATTGCCCGTGGTCTGTGAGAACTGTGGTGCTGGGCTAGGAGCCAGGATTCAGTCATTGCTACAGCTGACAGAGATAGCACTCCATACAAGTTGAGTGAAAGGAAAAAGAGAAAGTTCCCTTTTGCTGATTTTTTTCTTAGTGGTGTAGCATACTAGAAAGCAGAATATAACATACAAATAAAGTTCCACATATATATATATTAAAAATAATATTTTATTTAGTCTTTTAAAACATATATGTTTATAGAAAGTAGTTTAATCATATCCTTCCACCATTACCTCCCTCCAATTCCCCTCACAGCGCCCATATCTGGTCTTCTCAACTTTGTGTTCTCCTTTTATTTTGTCATTATTGTCACCAAGAGCCTTATTATATTTTGTCATTGTGACCTTATCAATATTGAATACTGTTATGGTTCTCTACCTGGAAAGTTTCAGATGCACTGCTCTTAAGTCTCTGATATGACTCTTTAGAACAAAACCTACTATGTTTTATCATCTGTGGCTATTGCACATATCTTGTGATTGTACTGAAAGATGCTGCAATTACACTTTTAGTGGCTTTCTATTTGAGCAAATCTTTGAGCTGGTCATCCTGGCATGTTTTTTCCCGCATGCCAGACATTAGAACTTCCAAATGTTCCGTGATTCCTCATTGAATCAAGACAATATGTATGTGAATAAGTTATGTGGAGCACCATTTTAGTTCTTCCAAATTGGGGTTTGTCTGCATGAGTAATACATCTCTTTCTGTAAGTTAAATGGACAACCTTTGGATGATTTTTCTGTACGTAAAACACCTCTTTTTTTTTTTTGTAAGAAACAGAGACTTGTCTTAGAATTGGTTTTCTGTTTTATTCCAATGTACATATAACACCTCCTCAATAGAAACAAGTAGTCTTTGCTTGGTTGGAGATAGCCAAGTCTATTATTATTTAACATTGATAACTCAGTGCAGTTAATTGAATGTAAAAATTTCATAATATCAGAGGTATGTTGCAGGATATTTGATAAACACTGTGAACTCTGGATGGTGGACTGGAAAAGCCTGTTTCTAGCTGTGATATGGCTCAGCCCTAGCACACACCTTTAATCCAAGAACTTCCTGCTTTTTGTAAACAGGTAGTTGTGGTGTGGCTCAGGCCTAGCACATACCTTTATTCCAGGAGCTTTCTGTTTGTTGTAAACATGATTAAATAAAGTCTACCATAAATCAAGTAATGCAGCAAGCAACTGGTTGGCAAAGAGTGAACACAGGGAAAAGAAATAGAGTGAGAGGAAGTCGGGAGGACAGATAGAGCAACACATAGGAAGTAGAAGGAAGGGACATTGAGTTTGAAGGAGTATATTTGCGATGGCACAAGATGTGGGAATTTCTTCTGGGACATCTGGGTCAGTTGAATGTTTTCCCCATGTCTCTGAGCTTTCAGACTTTCACCAAAGCATCTAGTTCTTGAGTCTCTATTGGTAAAACCAAAGGATTGAGATTTATTAAAAGCAAGAGAGGTAGGCTTGAAAAGGAGTTCTTGACACTATCTTTTGACTTTGTGGTAATATTTCAGGCTAGCAGATCCCTCTGTGTGACTTGGCTAAGAAAACAGTCCTAATACCAAAACAAAAATAGCCACTTTTCCAGAGGAAAACATGAGGAGGAGGAAGAAGAGGAGGAGGTGGTGGGAGGAGGGAAGGATGAATATGAATGAGTGAACTTTGGAAATTTTCCATGAAGGGAGTTGAAGTATAACCTAAATAAATGTATGTAGGAATTAATGGGCCATTCCATGGAAAGAAGTGAACAAAATACAGTTTCATCCACACAGCTCTATGAAAGAAAGAGGAAAGAGAACCCAACTTCAGTAGCTAAATCAGTAAGACACAGGTACCAAGGATACATACATTCTCTAGGTTGAGTCAACCAGTTCAAATTCATGTGTATATTAGGTGACACAATGAATCCATGGCAGACATGGCAGAAGTAGAGAGAAATACCATTGTATCACAGTACATTTTGGATGGCAGTAGATCATTATCATCTTCACAGGTAACTAACCTATTATTTATGAAAAATGAAGACTGGATAAAAGTCTCAGCAGTTAGGAGCTCTGGCTAGTCTTATAGTGGATTGTAGTTTGATTCTAAGACCCCATCTAAGGTGGCTGTTACTGTAGCTTCAGGGATTCTATTCCCACTTGTGACCTCAAAGGTTATCTGCGTTATGTCCACAAATTCACACCAAAATTCAATACATGCCACCATTTAAAATTAAAGTAAATATTGAAATTAAAAGATCTAGTCTAATGCTCCAAGTGTGGAAAGGTGGAGAATGGTAGAAGATGCCAGATGTCAATCTCTGGCCTTCCTATGGACATGAATAAAAACATGCACTGTCACATGCAAACATGATCACACATACAGGCATGCATGTACAAATATATACACATGCACACATGAACACAGACCCAATTCTACTTTATTCTAATTAAAGGAATTCTTTGTGAATAATTAACATATATTTTGCCATGTGATACTTCTACACCTATAGCCAGAAATACATATTGATCCCATTTGTGCTTTCTTTCAGTTTTGATCTACTTTGACTTTAGAAAGATGAAATCACTTTGCTTATCTGAGAAACAGCTCTTCCCTATCAGAAAAATGTTTGTTCCCTATTAATGAATTCAATCACCTTGTGTTTCATTTAAACCTACATTTGTACATTTGTGAGGACTTAGTCTATAGTTTGCTTTCTTGTTGGATACTTTTCCTAGCAAATTTTGTCTAAATTCATGTCAATACAATACTATTCTGGAAACTCCCAATCTTTTTCTTTCCTTAAGAATGTTTTTGTAGTATTATTGTAGTTTCATTTCTTTCAAAATTTTTCTTTATTTTTAGTTTATCATTCTCAACTCCTTTTCCTCTTCTAAACACTCTTATATACCCATTCTTGCTGTATTTAATATCCATAGTGTCTTTTTCATTAATCATGCTACATACGAATATGCACACATATGTATATGCATATGCATATCATTAGCACAAATTTAGCCATGTGATGTTTCTACAGCTATGGCTAGAAATATATATTGATTTTCTTTATGCTTCTCTTAAGATTTTGAACCACTTGACTTTATGTACATATGCATATACATATATACTTCTAAATATGCCCACTCAGCCTGTATTAGGTTATTTGTACATATATTTTCAGAGCTGAGCATTAGGTATTGGGTAACACGCATGTGTGCTCTTCCTTGGAGAAGACTATTTCTTCTATTCTCAGGACTCCGTAGTTGCCTGTAGGTTTTTGTTTATGGTTGAGAACTCATGGGTGTCCTCTACACATTTGGCATATCTATTGTTTTCCTTGTACAGCTCATATTTAGACTACCATGTTGGTGAGACTTTATGAATATAGCTATAACACTACTAAGAGACAACTCTCTCAACAAACTCACTGATCCTCTGGATCGCACAATTTTTCTGGACACTCTACTACAGCTTTCTCTAAGCCGTAGATGTGGGAGTATTTTGTAAATATATTCACTGGATCTAGGCTCCACAGCTCTGTATTTTGTTTGTTTGTGTTGTTTTGTTTTGTAATGTATGGTCTCTATCTGTTGCAAAGAGTAGTTTTCTTGATGAGGGATGTGAACCACACTTATCTGTTGGTGTAAGAATACATATTTAGAGTGAGTGTAGTTATAGATTATACTGCTTTAGTAAAGTGGTGGTTGTATGTTCTCCTCCAAGATCCATGACTTCCCTAGCTCTAGGAAGACACTTATACAGGTTTCCAACACTGGGCGTGGCTTTCCAAATGATGAGTAAGTCTTAAATCAAGCTGGAGGGTTGGAGGTTATCACCACTTCTGCACCCTTAAATACATTGAATCATCACTGAAATATTTGGCCTAGATATATATTTTTCCCTTGGAGGTAGTCTTTTATTTTTTTAATGCTTATTTATTACTTCAGGTTACATCTCCATCACAGTTATCTCCATCATGTTATCATTGTTTCTGATGGCTGAGTAGTATTCCATTGTTTAGATGTACCACAGGTTTTTTTTTTTTTTTATCCATTCCTTGGTTGAGAGACATCTGGGTTGTTTACAGTTTCTACCTATTACAAATAAAGCTGCTATGAATATAGATGAAGAAACATCCTTGTGGTTTGGTGAGGAATCATTTGCATGTATACCCAGAAGTGTTATGGCTGGGTCTTGAGGCAGAGCTATTCCAAGTTTTCTAAGATATCGCCAGACTGATTTTCACAGTCTGGCTTAGATATTTTTAGATAAGTTTTAAACTATAAAATAAATTAAAAATAAAATATTAAAATAAATTGTTATGTGTCTTTTCAAATTATTTCATTTTGAATACATTAACGGATCGTTAGTTCTGAACAGTTTATCTACTTTTTCTAAGTAGTGAGTCTATGTACATAGAGTTTTATTTAGTCCATTAGTATATGAGGGATCATGTAATCAAATTATCCTCTCTTTCTCTCTCTCTTTCTCAGCTTCTAGTCATGATATCATGCAACCCAGCCTGTCTTTGAACTTCCTATGTAACCTAGGCTAGCCTTGAAGTCCTCAGTCTCCTGCCCTGGGATGACAGGCATTATGGTACCACATCATGCTCCATTAGTTCTTACTGCTGATTCAGAAAGTTGTTGCCCTCTCCCCAAACTTTTCTTTAGGAATTTTGGACTTGATATTATGTCTTCTCTGGTTGCACATACTTACTGTCTGGTGATGCCATCTAGATGTCTTTACTGTCATTGTTATTCTTTGTGTTCATATTTAGTTTGGATTCTGTTTGACTACTTCACACATGTAATAAATAATGGATAAGAGGAGCATTTAATAACTATACATGTGTTTATAGTATCATATTTTTAAATCTACATTAGTAATATTTTAAAAAGAAACAATTGAATATTTTATCTTGCGCATGATGTCAAAGTTGGTGATATATCCTTTACAAAGTAATATTAACCTTTCACCTGCACATAATAAACTTTTAAATTTTCAGACCTACATAATTTAAAAATTTTAATAATGACAATGATTATATTATTTTTTCTGTTTTTACTTAATATTTTATTGAAATTTGGGAATCTCATATCATGAATCCTGATCATATTCACTTCCTAGTCCTCCCAGGTCTGTCCTGCCAACCTTTTGATTCTCACCCCCAGAAGAAGAAGGAGGAGGAAGAAGAGGAGGAGGAGAAAAAGAAGAGGAAGAAATTTCCAATTTGTTTTGGCCATATACTCACTGGAGCATGGTCACACTCTCAGTGTCCAGCCCCTTAAAAAATGAGTATTAAAACATATTTTATATTTTGAAAAACTGCATACTCTGCCATCTTAATAGTTTTCAATGCATCTACATACTTTTATACTCTCATTATTTAATTTTTCCATAGATTTTAATTTTTATTTTTGCTAGGTTCCTATGAAACTAGAGAATTAATTAAACACGTTATATTCAACACAAATGCTTAGAGTTGTTCTTTTCTGTCTGTTGTTTGCTCTCTTCTTTGACATCTAATAGTATACAACATAGACATTGAAAATGATTTCTAATTTTGCTTCTGGTTTGTTGTTAATGGATTTGTAAATGTGCATTGACTAATTAAAACAATCCAATCCATCACCTCACCCATTTAATTATATGTATCTTAAGTTCCTTGTCATTTGTTAATTTTTACCCAGTAGAGTTTTTATTTGTTTACTTTTTATAATGTAATATACCCGTTTTTCTTTGATACTTTCATAATAATATCCATTTGCTTTTTGTTTTTAGCAACTCTATTCTGGTTTTTCAGTTATCTCTTATTTTCTTGGCTTATAAATATATATGTATACATATATTTACATTTTTATCAGTGTGTCCTTGTGCATACTTCTAAAGTAAATCAAGGTCACTGAAATTCTGTTTGCTAAAGCTACAGATAAATTTGAACTCATATAGAATTTACTATTTTATTTTCCTATTACCAAGTTTGGGATGATCATTCAAATATTTTGCCATTTTTTTCTTGTTGCAATATGTTATTGAAGTGAGGTTGTACCCTGCTCTATGTTGCTGCATATTGTATAAAACAGTGTGTTTATAGGCGGTAACTTGTGCAGAGAGACTCTTTTAAAAACAACATTTACTATATATTCAGTGCAAATGTAAAGGCAAGTTGGTGTTGTCTGGCACCACCTGGGTGACCTAAGACAGAGCAATAATTTAATCATAAAAGTAGAAAGTAAACTCCTGTATAAATTCATAAATTAAATTGGGATTATGTGAGTACACAGGTATAGTGGGATCATACCAGAAAAACCAGGTTCAAGACCTTATTGAATACACCAGATGGAAAAAAGAGTGGAGTCCTCTAAATTGAATCCCATAAAGAAGACAAATAAAACTTGAAGGCTACAGACCACCTGACCTACAGTACGGCCACCTGACGTGTGTCAATGGATTCCTAAACAGAGAATTCACAATTGTTCCACCCTCCCATGCTCTACCCCCTGACCCATCCGTCTTGTTCCTCTGGGGTGGAAGTCCCTACCTAACAGTTTCTCACCACAGATCAGGAGTCATATGAGGGCCAAGAGCCTCTTCATTCTCCGGGGGCCTACGAGGCAGTACTGTCAGTGAAAGGTGTCTCCTTGCTACTGGAGGAATACTAAAAAAAGACCAACAAACACACAAACCCACAAAAACAAACAATATCAACAAAAAAAGAGGAAAAAGAGAAGGGAAAAGGAAAAAGAAAAAAGAAAAAAAGGAGAAGGAAAAAGAAAAAAAAAGTTTATATCCATGTTCCTTTTGGTGTGTTGGTTGTAGTACAGATATCCTGTACCATATAGCTAAAATCCTACTATAAGTGAATAGATGCCATGTGCATCCTTCTGAGACTGGGTTAGCTCACTCAGGATGAGCTTGTCTAGATCCATCCATTTGGTTGCAAATTGCATGATTTCATTGTTTCTTATAGCTGAGTAATATTCCATTGTATAGATGTACCACAGTTTTTTAATCCATTCTTCAGTTGAGGGACATCTGGGTTGTTTCCAATTTCTAGCTATTTACAAATAAGGCTGCTATGAACATAGATGAGGAGACTTCCCTATGTCTCCGTGAGAGGTCCTTTGGGTGTATACCCAGAAGTGGTATGGCTGGGTCCTGAGGCAAGGTTATTCCTAGATTTCTAAGATATCGCCAGACAGACCTCCATAGTGGTTGCACAAGCCTGCACTCCCACCAGCAATGGAGTAGGGTTCCCCTTTCTCCACACCGTCGCCAACATGTGCTATCCTTTGAGCTCTTTATCTTAGCCATTCTAACAGGTGTTAGCTGGAATCTCAGGGTCGTCTTGAGTTGCATTTCTCTGATGATTAAGGATGTTGAACATTTCTTCAGGTGTCTCTCAGCCCTTAGGGATTCCTCCTTTGTGAATTCTCTATTTAGCTCCATCTCCCATTTTTTGATTGGATTATTTGGTTTCTTGGCATTTAGTTTCTTGAGTTCTTTGTAGATTTTAGATAATAGCCCTCTATCAGATGTGGGGTGGTGAGAATTTTCTCCCAGTCTGTTGGTTGCCGTTTTGTTTGAATGACAGTGTCCTTTGCCTTACAGAAGCTTTTCAGTTTCATGAGGTCCCATTTATTGATTGTTGATCTCAGGTCCTGAGCTGTTGGTGTTCTGTTCAGGAAGTTCTCACCTGTGCCAATGAGTTTGAGGGTTTCTCCTACTTTTTCTTCTAGTATCTTTAGTGTGGCCAGCCTTATGTTAAGGTCTTTGATCCACTTGGAATTAAGTTTTGTACAAGGTGATAGGTATGGGTCTAATTTCATTCTTTTGCAAGTGGACATCCAGTTGGACCAGCACCATTTGTTGAAGATGCTGTCCTTCTTCCATTGTGTGGTTTTAGCTTCTTTGTCAAAGATTAGTTGGCCATAGGTGTGTGGGTCCATGTTTGGGTCTTCAATTCGATTCCATTGATCCACTGGTCTGTTTCTATACCAGTACCATGCTGTTTTTATTACTATTGCTCTGTAGTACAGCTTGAAATCTGGGATGGTGATACCTCCAGATGTTTTTTTATTGTACAGGATTGTTCCAAAGGTTTTAGCTCAGCTCATTGGTGTGTTATCCCATTGATAATACAAAGTACTTGAATTCTTTTTTTTTTTTTTAATTTTAACCATCCTTGGCCTGAGTTGTGCTATCCTGGCCCATCTAAGCTAGCTCTTAAGTCTATTACCCCAATATAATCCCAAATATACATACGTCTTCTTGGACTGCCATTCTCCATGATATGCCAATGTTCCTGGCCATGTGGAATGAGGTTTCTTTTCTCTAACCTATGGTGTGTGTCTCCTTCTTCCTGCTCCTGGCTGGAATTCATTAATCCTCTGTCTAAAGCGCAGGCTTCCTGCTCTAATCTCAGGAAGTCTCACATTTCTCTGTCTTTGCCCAATCTCAGGCCTCAGCATTTTATTTAACCAATCAAAGTCACGGTTAGTAACAGACAGAAAGCAGGACCAATTAATTAACATTTAGAATGCTTAACACCACACCATCAATTCCCTCCTTTTGTCTAATAAAAAGGCAAACTCATATAGTAGAAACAATATGAACAGTTATGAAACAATCAAGAAAACCATATATAAAAGCTATACACATAATATTTACCTATTTGTATCAGACAATCTTGAAGAAGAAGAAAAATATCTTATCTGCAGATCTGTCTTCCTGATCACTCATCTCTACTTGATTCTTGTACTTAAGTCTCCAGACTGCAGGGTCCAGAACCTGAGCCTTTCTGGACAGCTGTAATTGGCATTGAGGTTAGCTTAACTCTGACTTCAAATGTTGACTTTGACTCTGAGATCATTGCATCCAATCAAACCACAGGTAGTGACATTTTTTTGTATATCACTCTTTTACTTCTTTCTTTCACTAAGATCTAACTGGAATTCTGCAAACACTGCTATGGTCTCCTTCTCCCTTTGGAGCCATTTTTTAGTCTCCATATTTTTTGTGTGATGCGAGAGTTAATATTAATAGTTAAAAATGTGACCAGCTATCAAGGGAAATCAGGAGTGTTTGGCAAGTTGAAGCCCACAGACTCTATGCTGCCTTTAGTTCATTGTTATTCTTTTCACTCTGACACTGTGGAAAGAGACAAATGTGTCTATGTTTCTGACATGGAATGCTCACAATAACCTCTTAGACAAAATATTTTATCTCCCTGTCATAACTTCTATAGAACAAAGTACTATAAATGGACCCATGTCCATACATGTCCCCATCTTAATATTAAAATAAGAGCTGATGGCTCAAGCTCTGAGTGGTGTTTTATGAACTAAGAAATCCTTGCTGTTCTTTGCTTTCATTCTCCATACAAATTCTAAACCATTGTCAACCACTCATACAGTTTGTGCTTCAGTTTAGATTTTATATGAAGCAAAGTTGATAGAATTGGGATATGTTTAAAACTGATTTCTTCAACCACTGATCATGAGGTATTTATTTGCTTATTGAAGACTTACTAAATTACTCCTGGTAGTTGTAATTTTCAGTTGAAGAATCTTATATATATTGTCTTTCATGAATTTATATAGTTTTAAGTGTAGGAATTTTGTTAAATTAACAAACATTTTGGCTATATTTTGTTAACTTTTTGAAAATACAATTTATCAAAGGTAAATAATGAGTATGTCCTATACATTTCTTTTCTTTTCTTTTTTAATCCTAAGATGTTTATTACAAAGGTATACCCTGATCCTTGAGATGGGCTTATGGGTAGGATTTCTGGTATCAAACCCAGGCACTGGGACTGTGCTCAGGAGCAGAACGAGCTTCAGTAACTTGTATTACAGCCTGCAGGGCTTGATCTTCTCCAGAGAACACCCCTTTCCCCTAATGAGCAAGTTTTTTCATCATGTCTGTGGCTGTCTCCTTGAGTTGGAAGACTTTCTCAGACTACAGAGGACTCTTAGACGGCATGACCGAGAGTATGATCATGAGGTCTGTTCTGTACACATCTATATGTAACATTTTATTTTATTCTATTGCATTGAATAAAGGCACAAAAATCACTGTTGATGCATGTAGAATTTATAGGAACTATTCCACCATTGTTTCTGATTTTAATGACTCACCATGATTTTAGATTGTCTTACATAGAAATCTTTCTGCTTTAATGTATCTTTAACTTGCAGTGTTATATATAAAAGTCATTACAGAATATGCAAAACTTGTTTTCATTCTACAATTTATTTTATGTAATACTAAGCTTGACATGCTATTTTATAAATTGTTTTATGCATATTTAAGGAAATAGTTTAGTCAGAAGATTTTCCTGTATGTTTTTGTCATATTTTGGTACCAAATTCATGCTCAACTAAAAATTGAATTATAATATATTCAATTTTTTTCCTTTTAAAAATCTCTTTTTCTGGTGTTCATTTATTTCTTTTTATGCTTTTAGGATTGAAGTAGGAAAATATTTTGCTGGGTAATTCTTTGTAGAAAAATTTATAATTATCATAATTACAGAATTTTCTTGCATAGAAAATAAGTTCTTTATTATAGATATTTTGTGGAAATTACTTTATCTTTTTCATACAAGTAGTTTTGTTATGACTAATTTAAATTTCATATAGAGATTATTGCAATCTGCTCCTGTCACCAATAATTTGCAATGTGCTTTATTTTCACCTTTGTACATACCCTTTTAAATTTGAAAATGTGGTGGAACAAACCTTAATTACAGAAATAATACATAAAGTCAAAGAGAACTCTGTGGGTTCCATTCCATATCTACATAGTGAGTTCCAGGATAGCTAGGGCTGCTGAGAGACCCCCGCTTCAAAAAAAAAAAACAAACAATATATATTTATACTAAATAAATAAAAAACCCAAGAGCTATAAAATAAAATTAGAAAGTTGTCTTATCTATTTAGTTTTTATATATTATTATTTTTATTTTTGTCTGTTTTCAAGTATATTTTGGTTTCCTTGGGGTTTATAAAATCTACTTTCATGTATTTTCTTACATAGTGCCCATTCTTTCTGATTATGTTTGACTTTTATTGTTTTAAATCTATATTTGAGTTTGGAAAGGAATCATAACACAAAATGTTTTCATCTGTTCTGTTTTCTCAATATTGTAAGGCAAATATGATTGTTTTCCTTCTAGGCATCATAGTTACACCTCAGGAAGTATGTATCATTTAATGATAGTAGTGTAGATGAAAACACTTCATACCTTCCAAAGTGATGGCTTTTTCCTATAATTATTCAAAAAGCACCAAACTTGTTTCTGAAAAAAGTATTTATATATATATATTTATTTATTTAAAAACACACTGAGTTTAATCACTTCTGTCTGCATAAGGATGGGTATGAGGCCTCCCACTGATTCATGCATAATCTAGCACTGGCCATAATTCTAAATAAAAGGAACTCTCCCTCCTCCACTAGCAACTATCAATAGTGCTCCTCCCTTAGACAGGGAGTCCTGGGTGCCTCTCTCCCATGCATACTAGTATTGTAACAATGGCTCCACCTTGTCCATGTGTTAAGTAACCACAGCACTGTGAGTTCATATACATAATAGCCTTGTTATATCAGGAATACTAAATTTGAAGGTGCTCCTCTACTTACTTTAACTCTTAACATTCTTTCTGTACTGTCTTTGATAAGGATTCTTTGTTTTGTTTTGTTTTTGTTTTTTATGTTTATTTAATATTTCAGGTTACATCTCCATCACAGTACCTTCTTTCCACCCCTCCAAGTCCCACCCTCCCACCCTCCCCTATCCCTTCCATCCCACTCCTCCAGAGTGGATTGTCCCTACATATCACTTCCCCACCCCAGTTCAGCAGTCATATGAGGGCCAAGAGCCTCCTCATACACTGGAGACCTACAAGGCAGCCCCACTAGGGGCTGATTGTGCCTCATTGGCAGGTAACAAAATCTATGTTCCTGTTCCCTTTAGTCCATTGGCTGTAGTATAGTTATCCTGTACTATATGGCTAAAATCTGATTATAAATAAATAGATGCCAGATGCATCCTTCTGAATGTGGGATGAGCTTCGCTAGTTCCATCCGTTTGGCTAAAATTTACATTATTTCATTGTTTCTGATGGCTGAGTAGTATTCCATTGTGGAGATGTACTACAGTTTTTTGTTTTTTGTTTTTTGTTTTTTTTTTATCCATTCCTCAGTTGAGGGACATCTAGGTTGTATCCAGTTTCTACCTATTACAAATAAGGCTATGAACATAGATGAGGAAACTTCCTTGTGGTTTGGTGAAGAATCATTTGGATGTATACCCAGAAGTGGTATGGCTGGGTCTTAAGGTAGAGCTATTCCAAGTTTTCTAAGATAACATCATACTGATTTTCATAGTGGTTGTACAAGCTTGCACTCCCAACAGAAATGGAGGAGTGTTCCCCTTTCTCCACAACCTAGCCAGCATGTTCTGTCATTTGAATTTTTGACCTTAGCCATTCTGGCAGGTGTGAGGTGGAATCTCAGAGTCGACTTGACTTGCATTTCTCTGATGGTTAAGGATGCTGAGCATTTCTTCAAGTGTCTCTCAGCCATTAGGGATTCCTCCTTTGTGAATTCTCTCCTTAGCACTGTTCCCCATTTTTTAAAAATTAGATTATTTGGTTTCTTGGCTACTGAGCAATATTAATAAAAACAGCATAGTACTGGTATAGAAACAGACCAGTGGATCAATGGAATTGAATTGAAGACCGAGAAATGAACCCACACACCTATGGTCAATTAATATTTTACAAAGAAGCCAAAACCATACAATGGAAAAAGGACAGCATCTTCAACAAATAGTGCTAGTCTAACTGGATGCCCACATGTAAAGGAATGAAATTATACCCATACTTATCACCTTGTACAAAACTTAAGTCCAAGTAGATCAGAGACCTTAACAGAAGGCCGGACACACTAAATCTATTAGAAGAGAAAGTGGGTAAAATCCTAGAACTCATCATCAAGGTGACAGCTTCCTGAACAGAACACCAACAGCTCAGGCTCTAAGACCAACAATCAATAAATGGCACCTCATGAAACTGAAAAGCTCTGTAAGGCAAAAGACACTGTCATTTGAACAAAACAGCAACCTACATTTGGGAAAAGATCTTCACCAACCCCACATCTGACAGAGGGCTAATATCTAAAATTTACAAATAACCCATAAATATTCTTGAGTCTTGGGATGTAGAACCTTGGGACATAGATGTTCTATCTACACACACCAAAACCTAAGAAAGAAAGGAAAATTGTATATATTCACATCTATTTTTTATTTGACTTTGATGAGGTTATATTTATGTGAAATGTAATCTTTATTCTGTTTATTCATATAAAATACAATCTTTATGCTTTTGTACATACACAACACTTTTATATTTTGATTGAAGTGCATATCTATTTCTGTTTACTTTACATTCCATTTGAACCTTTGAACTCTGATTAATGTACATTTCCAGGATCCTTTTCTAGGCCTCTCTCCTTTTGTGATTTGATGTCATGCATTATCTTCCTTGTGTGCGCAATTTTGCAGACAATCTATGAACCTTTACAATTATATCAGTCATGTAGTGCCATTTTCTTTGATACTTAATGGTGCTACAGACCCTATAATCAGTACATCTTTGATTTATTTCTCTCTGAACTTCTATGTCCTTCTCCGAAGTCACTTCCTTCTGCTTGGAGAACTGATTTCAGGATTTTTGTATCAATGTCTTTTCTTTGTGACATAATTTGCAATTTCTTTATTATCAATAAAATTAATTCCAGAACTTCTCATATATTCTTATTTTCTTAGTTTGGGTCTTATTGCTGTGAAGAGGCACCATGACTATGGCCACTCTTGTAAAGTAAACCATTTTATTGGGGCTAGATTACAGTTTCAGAGGTTTTTTATTGTCATGGTGGGAAGCATTGCAGCATGCAGACAGAAAGCTTGAGAAGGAGCTGAGAATTCTACATCTTGATCCGAAGGCAGTAGAAGGGGATTGTGGACCTTACTAAGCATAGCTTGAGCACAGGAAAACTGAAAGCCCATTCCCACAGTGACATACTTCTTCCAACAAGACTACACCTACTCCAAGAAGGCCATAACTTCTAATAGTGCCACTCCCTATGGACTACACATTCAAACTCATGAGTCTATTGGGGCCATATCTCTTAAAATCATCATGCTTGGGTAAACTTCCCAGGTTGTCCTTTGTTTATCCTGACTCTTTATACAATGCCAATGCTACGAACTAATTTTGGAGAAAAAAAAGCCACAGATGCTATTTTTCTAATGTTGTTTCTGTCTGTCACTCTTCTCTTTTCAGGATTCCAATTATGAGGAACTTTTTACTCTAACTTTTCCTGGCTGGGTCATGGTGTTTTATGGTTTCTTGATACTTCTTTGGTTTCATGAACATACTCACTCATGCTCTCCTTAATTTTCTTCTATGTCTGATGAGTAGTTAAATCTCATTTATTCAGTGGTATATTATTACTATTTTATTTTTTATTATTAGATTCATACTTTCTTATTTCATCAAAGATTTATAATTTTGGTAGATTTTTTATCTTTGTCTTCTTTCCCAAACATAGAAAATCCACTGGCTTATCCAGATATATACCTATAATGATCCAACTCCCCTTGGAGTATAAGGGTGTCTGCTTATAGAGTCTGCTTTTCACCATACCCTTTGTGTATGTATATGTGTGTTACACATCTATAATTAAATGCAGGATACTGAATGAACAGTAAAAATATCATGTATAGAGACTCTATATCCCCTAGAGTCTTCATCATATATTCTGCCAGATACCTAAGTTCCTAAAGTAGTACCATGTGGCATTAATTCTGGAGGAGCTGAGCTCATTTTTGCCTTGTTTGTGGTTTACCCAAGCTTTCCTCTACTTGAGAATATATGCTGTTAGAGTGTAACTCAATAAGATTCCCTTAAATGTTGAATCTTACATACAGGTACCTCTTATTTGTTTGTCTTTTCCTGGCGAAAGACATAATTTTCATTTCTTGGCCTGATCCAGGAAGGCTGTGTTGTTCTCTTAACTAACGTGCTTGTTTATTGATTAAGAATATACTTTGTTTTGTTAATGATATGTCCTTCCATTCTCATTTGATTGTGTGTATTTCACAACTTTGTAAGCTTAATTTTGGTAAAGGAATTTTTTAAGCCTCAAAAGATAGCTATACAGTTTGCCTTTAAGTTCTATTTAAAAAGCCTTATTTATGGAGCTCTTTATGACCACCTTTCCATTGAACTATATTAACACTACTGAAATTAATAGTTGTTTATCTTGTTCTATTAAACTGTACTTTAGGTTCTATCTTTACTAGTATACCTGAGATATTACATTGAAGGCCAGCAAGCTGATTCAGTGAGTGATGGTGGTGCTTACTACAAAACTTATGATGACTTGAGATCAATCTTCAGGGTCCATGTAAGCATGAACAGAGAGAACTACTTCACAAATTTTTTTCCGATGAATTACACACATATATGTGTATAATACACATTTGTCTATGTATTACACATGTATTAACAAATGTAATAAATGTAATATTTACACATATTATACATGTGGTCATACACACACATGTATGACCAAAGAAATACATCACTAACACAAAAAATATTTTAAAAGAACATTGCACAGATATTTACAAGTGACTGATTTATACTTTAACAATTTTATTCAATATATAACCTTAATCTATGTCTTGTGCATGTGTGTTTAAGAAAAACGTAGGTGTTATTCTTTTCCAGTGCTTTAAAAATATCTCCCATTAATATTTCTTGATTTTTAAACTTGGATCTAACTCATTTATAAAGAAAACTGAGATGGGTGAGGTTTGACCAGTGGTCTATAAACAATTTCCATCTTATTCTAGAGTAAATTTTCTCATATTTTATATATTGAATTTTAATTGTAACCAATATTTCAGAAAATTGTCTATTTAATCTTCACCCTTCTCTGTCCTCCTACTGACCCTACCATATATTCCTCCTTCTCTCTCTCATGCTCATGACCTCTTTTTTTATTAATTGTTTTTATATGCATTTAAGTATACAGACATATTTCCCTAAAATATAACCAGCTCTATATAATGTTACTCCTCTATACATTTTCAGAGCTCATCATTTGGTGTTGCAAAACAAATCGCTGTGTTCTTCCCTAGAGAAGACTATTTCTCCTTCACTCAACATTTCTTAGTTGCTGAAAGTTCTTTGTGTAGGATTGGCGCACAATGGGCTTTCCCTACCTGCATATCTATTGCTGACATCTTTGTTGAGTTCATGTTTGGATAGTCATGTTAGTGACACTTTATGAGTGTAGCCTCAAATTATTAGAAGACACAATCTCACAGCATACTCCCTGATTCCCTGGCAACTATAATCATTCTGCCTCCTGTTCTACTGTGTTTCCTGAGGTTTGGTGTAGGAGTTGTGTGGTATAGATGTATCCACTGGTTGGGTTCCACAGGTTTGAATTTTGATTGTTTGTGTTTTATGTAGTACTGTCTGTTTTTATAATATATGCATAGATATGAGTAACATTATAGAGAGCTGGTTATACTTATGAATATATATATATGTAATATCCACTAATAAGAAAAGAGGCCATAAACATGAAAGAGGGAAGGAGGAATATTGGTAGGATTGGAGAGAAAGTCTATTTGATTTTCCACTCATTTTTATTGACAGGGAGCTCAATACTACAAGATTTTCTTTACAATTGTTTTGGACATATGCCACAAACATTTTGTATCCTATTATATTAGACTTATTTTTTTAAAAAAAAAGCATGTTGCAACCTCTTTATGTTCATGCTTTGATCCAAGAGTTTGACTAATATGTTTTTTATATATTCTTACTATTAAAGCATGTTTTGTTACTGTATCACCTCAGCAATACTGAAGCAGGGGAACTAGAGTTGTTGTCTTTTGATGGCACAAAGGGTAGGATTATTATTGTCTTGAATAGGGTCAGGTGTGAACAGTAAGATTTTTGTTTCCAGTTACTAATCTTTATAATAAAAGAATGTTAGTTTTATTCGTATACCTTGAACACACTGAGGTTTTCTATCAAGATGTCATTTAAGTAGAATTTAATTGTAATAAGTTAATGTTTAAACCAAAATTTGTTGGCAATGATGGCATTTCTTTAATTGCCAGAGAAGAACTTTTACTAAAAGAAAAGAAAGAAAAAATATTTATCACAATACTGAAAGTAACCTTTTCTTATGTCAAACAACCAAAAAAGAAGCTAAATGAATATCAATGGTTGCATTTAGAAGGGTACATCAGAAATGGTTGGCTTCACTAAAATATATAGAGTTCAAATCTGGGCAGTCCATTTCACAGAGCCTACATCTAAAGGTGAGGAAGGAAAGACACATGGCTCCACCATGATGTGGTGGTGTGCCATTATTTCCAGGAGCTGCCTCCCTGCTTCATCACTAAGCTACCTGAACACTGGTCCCTTAGAAGTATTCAACACTCTCTATTGCCACCTCCCTTCCATCAGTGCTGCAGTGCCGCTCACACTTGACCCTGTTCAAGACAATAACCCTACCCTTGTGCCATGCATAGACAGATTGCAACTCTAGCTTCCCTGCTTCAGCACTGCTGAGGTGAAACTTTGAACCAATAGCAAGAGGGCCTCCCATTCTTGCTCTCCTGCGCCATGTGGATACTGAAAGGATATTTAATACTCACCTGTCTGCACACTGAACGTCTGTGTTTAACAGAAGAGAAGTTCTGTGCATATCAGAATAATTTTATCTCCTCTCATCCTATGTTTTATTTGTTTTCCCCTGTGGGATGCTCTTCCTGAACGTTCTGTGAAAAAACACCGTCACAATTAGCTCCACGCTTGATCACATCTGTCATAGTGTTACTTTAGGAGGCCATTTGTCTCTCTGTCTATGAAGATCCCTTTCCTTTTCTGTTTGTTGTTTTGATGAATACACTATCTGTGCTCTTAGTTTCTGTGTATTTTTCATATATATGTTACAGAGAAAATTTGTTCACTCAAATCAATCCTGTCATGATTTTTGAAACACTAGAATTGTCTCTTATTATGTTCAGCATCTAAAATGGCTTCCTATTTTATACTGGAATTTTATTCTCTCTCTCTCTTTCTGTCTGTCTTTCTCTTGAGATTCATGGGAGGTTCCATTATTTTGTCTTTAAAATAATATAATTTATTAAATGAACATTTTCTTGAATTGTCTTTAGATCTACCTTGCCCAATCAGAAATTTGTAAGTTGACATGATGATATTCTCTCAAAATTTCAATTACTATGGTGTTTTTTTATGTTTCCTGAAGTGATATTTTTTCTTAGTTTTAAAGGTTGAATTATATTCCATTCAACATATAACTGTGAGTGTACATTTCTTATATAATTTTCAGCAGGAGCTTAAGTAGCCTTGGCATCTCTCCTATTCCTTTTTATAATTTTTGGCATCAGTGATAATTAAATCTTAAGTGTTATTATTTATTACAATTCTATACAGAGAAAAATTTAGTCATTATTTGAAATCATTGCTCCAAAACTTATTGGTACATAGTAACTTTTCAATATGTGTAAGTGACTTTTAGCAGATTGTTTCAATGATTCTTTTTCCACATATTGGGTTCTCTTTAAAAAAAAAAAAAAACAAACATGCTTACAATGAATAATAATCAGATTTACCCATAGTACTTTCTCTGCTTTTCCTCCTATTCCGTGTAACTCTTTTTATTCCTCACTTTTCATTTTATACCTTTTTTTGGCATAAAGTTGATATCATGTCTTCTGATATTCAATGTAATGATTTGTATTGCAATGTCTACTTGCAAGAAATCCTTGGATATTTATAGAGTAAATTTTTCTTCATCATGATATATTCTTTATGTAATGTGGAATTTAGTTTGCTAACACATATATTTGGTATTTTGTATCATTGTTCAATGGTGGCATGAAACTTTACTTTTGTGGAAGATTCAGTTTGGTACAAAAATTATTCTGTTCTTCACAAATGAGGTAATAATTTGCAATGTTTTCTTTTTATGTATTTTTATTTTATGATTATGAGTGTTTGGCTGCATGTGCGTGTATCTGGTCCCTGCAGAAG
The DNA here is from genome assembly GCA_907164525.1 of Lophiomys imhausi. Lineage (NCBI taxonomy): Eukaryota > Metazoa > Chordata > Mammalia > Rodentia > Muridae > Lophiomys > Lophiomys imhausi. The sequence continues at coordinate 1,982,608 of CAJQZJ010001511.1, read as the reverse complement.
CCAGAGAAGGTATCAGATTCCTTGGAAGTGAAATTATAGATGGTTGCAAGCTGTTATATTAGTTTTGAGTACTTGCAGGAACAGAAAGTGCTTAATTACTTTGCCATTGCTCCAGACCCTGTGCCATACTTTCAATCAATGAAAGATTATAAGCATGACAGGAACATTGCAAATGTTTACCATAGCATAGAAATAGTTATATCTAGTTTATTATATAAAATGTTTATTAAACAAATTTTTGCAATGATGATGAAGTTATTCAGATTTTAATTTTACTCTTGAATGAGGTAAATTTTCTTTCTATACCATGGACCATTTTTATGTTTTAAATTGTTCAAAATATAAAACTTTTTATCTGATCCCATTTTTTTAGGCTTATTACTTCAAGTTACATCTCCATCACAGTGCCCCCTCTCCACTCCCCCTAGTTCCATCCTCCCATCCTCTCCTCCCTCTCCGACCCATCCCACTCCTCAGGAGTGGGGTTTCCCTAAATGTCAGCCCCATTCAATTCAGCAGTCATATGAGGGCTAAGAGCTGCCTCTTGCACTTCAGGCCTACAAGGCAGCTGCACTAGGGCAAATTTTCCCACTAACAGGTAACAAGGTCTATGTTCCTGTTCCTTTTGGTGTGTTGGTTGTAGGATAGTTATCCTGTACTATATGGCTAAAATCCAATTATAAGTGAGTAGATGCTATGTGGATCTTTCTGAGTCTGGGTTAGCTCACTCAGGATGAGCTTTTCTAGTTCCATACATTTGCCTGTGAATTGCATGATTTCCTTGTTTCTGATAGCTGAGTAGTATCCCATTGTGTAAATGTACCACAATTTTTTTTATCCATCCTATTTTTAAATATAACTGCTTTTATAAGTATGTTCTTATTAAAATTTTAATATCTCTTCATCAGTTGAGGGACATCTGAGTTGTTTCCAGTTTCAAGCTATCACAAATAAGGCCGCTATAAACATAGATGAGGAAACATCCTTGTGGCTTGGTGAGGAATCATTTGGACGTATACCCAGAAGTGGTATGGCTGGGTCTTGAAGTAGAGCTATTCCAAGTTTTCTAAGATATCACCAGACTGAATTCCATAGTGGTTGTACAAGTTTGCACTCCCACCAGCAATAGAGGAGTGTTCCCCTTTCTCCACATCCTCGCCAGCATGTGATATCATTTGAGTTTTTGGTCTTAGACATTCTGACAGGTGTGAAATGCATTTCTCTGATGATTAAGGATGCTGAGCATTTCTTCAAGTGTCTCTCAGCCATTAGGAATTCCTCCTTTGTGAATTCTCTGTTTAGCTCTGTTCCCCATTTTTTGATTGGATTATTTGGTTTCTTGGCATTTAATTTCTTGAGTTCTTTGTAAATTATGGATATTAGCCATCTGTCAGATATGGGGTTGGTAATGAGGAGGAATGGATAAAAAAAACTGTGGTATATCTACACAATGGAATACTACACAACCATCAGAAAAAAAGTAACCATGCAATTTGCAGCCAAATGGATGGAACTAGAAAAGTTCATTCTGAGTGTGCTAACCCAGACTCAGAAAGATGCACATGGCATATATTCACTTATAATTAGATTTTAGCCATATAGTACAAGATAACTATACTACAACCAATGCACCAAGAGGAACAAGAATATAGACTTTGTTGCCTGCTAATGAGACACTTTGCCATAGTGGAGCGGCCATGTAGGCCCCCAGTATATGAGGAAACTCTTAGCCATCACATGACTGAAGAACCAGAGCTGGAGACTGATATGTAAGGACAACTCACTCCAGAGGATTAGGATAGAAGGGAGATGGGGTAGAGGGTGGGAGGGTGGGACTGAGAGGTGTGGAAAGAAGACACTGTGATGGAGATGTAACTTGAAGTAATAAATATACATTAAAAAAAAGAAAAAAATTCTCATGCTCTTTTTGTATGTTACATTTTTATCTTGCATGTTATGGATTATTATTCTTAACCAGTAGAGGTTACAATATATTCCTGAAATACATAATTAATGGAAAATTACTGAATCTTATATTAAGAAATTAAAAGGCTCTAGTTTTATCAATAATATAAGTAAATTTATAAAATTGATTTTCCACTTTCTTCAATGCATATAGTAGTGTTCTTCTCCCTAAGGCATGCTTTTAGATCACTTCTTTGTTTCTGTACTAGTTTGCTTATCTTGAAAATGAAGTAAAAGGACCATTAGGCAGAGAGGTTGAGAAGTGCCTGGACCATGAGAGGCTGGGGTCCTGCTTGTGTGTGTCCCTCCTGATATTAGCTGACAAATCTCATCACACTTTAATTTTTGGATTGTCTGGCTTTTTTCCTGCTGTCTGTTTGCTACTCACTTGTTCATTTAAAGTGAAAGAATGTTCACCCTTCTCACCAGCCAAGACACAGGTCACCATGGTTCTGTATTTTTGTATCTTCAATGAGTAATGAAACTGAGTTACTTATCTGGCTGGTTTATCCCAAGATTTTACCACAGAAGTCGACATGCTTTCTTAATATACCCCTTTTACTCTGATCCTAATGACCCCACTTTGAATGCATTTTCACAGTGAGTACCAAGTTCAATTCTCAAGTTTTGTCTATAAACATGATCATATACATTCATTTAGCATGTATCTATTGATCATCTCACTGTGCAGGTGCCTTCTTTGGGTATCAAAAGTCATACAGAACAGTACCTTACCCCTAGGTATTGAAATCCAATTTGTTAAACTTCCCTTTTATAACCACAGCATATTCTAATGATGCACCTTCAATATTTCCTAATATTTGAAAAAATAACAGTGAATTTTAAACCACTATCATGTGCTCCTCCTCCTCATCCTCCTCCTCCTCCTCTTCTTCTTTTTCTTTTTAAATCTCCTTGCACGAGAAATATTTTTAGAAAACACATGGTTCTGCTCTTTTTCCTATATTATATACAAGGACTATATCCTCAGTTATTAAAAGTGTATTATGATTTTCATTAAAAATTGATGATGGTTTAAGAATAAAATTATTCTTTGACATTTTCAAACAAGTGTAAAATGCAAGCTGATTAGAGTCACTCCCAACCTCCATTGTACCTTTTTCATTCTTATCAAGCTCCTTTCTGCCCTATAAGACCTTTCCTCATATTCATTAACTTTGTTTATTAACCAAGTAAGTTTAACCAGGGCCATCCCTGTGACCTCTATTCGAGTTCTTAATTAGAGCTTAATGGGCTTAACAGTGACTTCATAACTGATGGCAATGACTTTTGACTTTTCAGAATTTTTAAGTGGACAGTAATTCAGTAAGGAGTTGGAGAGGGATTCTTGAGCTCCACCTCCATCCAATGTTGGCTGTTGAGAGCTTCATTTGTCTTCAAGCTCAGTAGAACTGTGCACCATTGCATTGAGGTCATAATTGAAATGGCTCCATAATTCACAAAAAATAGCATTTCATGGCTCTTCTTATCTTTCATCACTCAGTAAGTTTTCCATCCATTCTTCTACAGGGTTCCTTGAGTATTAGAGAAGGTAAAAATAAATGTTGCTCACTTATTCTCAGCACCTTGAGCACTCATGAGTCACTGCATTCACAACCTTTCATTGCAAAGAGGGTCTTCTTTGATTAAAGCTAAAGGTGGCATTTGTCAATTGAAATTACCCTAAAATAATTGAAGGTAGTTTGATACGGTGACAATTTGCCTAAGCAACACTAATAGGTTTGTCCTTGTTACTTCCCCTGATATAGTTTTGATCAGAATTTACAGTACCCGAAAAAGATTCCCTGTCACGTGTATCAGGCCTCAAATACACAAGAGCCTTCATTATTACCCCAAAGCATATATACCATTATTATCCAGTTGGATACATATTGCCTGGAGGGTTCGTGTTGGAGTTCATAGAGTTTACAGTGGGATAATACTATTGGATCTTTTTCCCAGTGATCCTTATGACACCCTCTGGTACTATGAATGGTACTTTGTACAATGCACTCTTTCAGCTCTGAAACAGCTTTGTTTCTTTGTATTTTCATTCAAATTTCTGTTTCTGTTGTTAAACAAGAAAAGTGGCAAGAGACTGCATTTTTCTGTTTGTTTTGTGTTTTTCTAAGGGTAGAGATAGGGTTCAGAAGCCCCAAAAGGATGTATTTCATACCAGGAATTGGAACTTTTGCTGAAAAACTCATGACTCATAAATGCAGCTTCATCAAGTCTTTCTTGGATTCACTCTTTAAACATTAATTTATTCTAAATTGGATTATAAGGTAAGAGGTATCTACATAACTGTCATCCATCATTTCATCTAATTAACCTTCCTTTTCTTTTTCTTTTCTCCCCATTCATGTCCCTACTTAAACCTAATCACCCACATAAACTCCTTGTTTATATTTCATTTAAACTACATTGTTCTACCCACCCATACAGCCACCCACAAACTTATGTGATGACCTTTCAATGTTTTTTTTTCTGGTTTCCTGTCTTTATTGTATGATCTAGAATTTGTAGCTGATATAAAACTAAGCAGGAGAACATGTACACATTGTCCTTTTAGATTATTTTGCTTTGCTGAGTATATCTTTTGTATGTCTAAACCTTTATTTTTAAAGTTCTTTTTTTTTTTTTTTTGGAGACACGGTTTCTCTGTGTAATAGCCCTGACTTGGACTTGCTTTTAAGACCAGGTGGCCTCGAACTCGAACACACAGAGATCCTCCTGCCTCTGCCTCCCAAGTGCTGGGATTAAAGGCATTCGCCACCACCTCCAGCTATCTGTAAAGTTCTTAATTTCATTTTTATTTAGTTAATAGAATTCCATTATATGAATGTACCATACTTTCATTATTCAATTATCATTTAATGGAAATCTAGTCAGTTTCCATTTTATGGCCATTTTTAATAGACTGGCATAGAACATGTAAAAGCAAGTATAACTATGGTCAGATAAAGAACACTTTGATTATAAGCCCAGCCAGGGTATAACAGAGTCATGTGACATTTTTACTTATAGATTCTTGAAAAACTCCAATATTGATTTTTACAGTGGTTATTTATAGCAGTTTATACACTTATCAACAGTGAATGAATATCCTACTTTGCCCAAATTCCCATACATTTCTCATTCTTCTGATTTCTTAATGATAGCCATTAAATTTTCCTCATTGCTAATGGTTTTAAGCACTTTTAAAAATGTTAGTTGTTACCATCTTGACAACTGCAATACAGATTCAATACAATTTCCTTTCACATTACCTATTAAAATAGTCACATTAGCAGATAGAAAAAAATATGGAGGTCATTAATTAGAAATAGAATGAGGCCAAATATTATCTTAATTTTGTATCAATATACAAAGATCAATACCGATGTAGCCCTATACAATCTTAATTTTGCATTAATATACAATTATCAATAGCAACTTAGCCAAATATAATATTAATTTTGTATCAGTATACAAAGGTATAAGGCCATATTCAATAATCTGTCCTTTTTTCTTGATCTTTCCTATACTATGTCTATGTCCCATTTTTCTCGTCTGTTCACTCCTATATAGGAGATAAAGAAGGATACAGAAAAGAAAAAGAGAGAAGTCCCTGGGTCTAACCTCCAAAACCCATTTAACAAGATCATTTAACAGCTTGTAGTCTTTTCCCCTAAATAAGAAAATTTTCTATTATCTATCAAATAACCAAAGTGGGGGGAACACCCTCCCCACCTTCTGGGGATGGGACGTTGTTCTCTTAAAATGACTTCCTGCTGATTTGGGACATAGTAAACCTGTTTGGGGCCCAAATAAGAATGGAAAAAATGGTTAAAAATGTTAATAGAATCATTTGATGTTCAGTCCTTTTGTACTCAGCTATTTAGATGTCCTAAGAAGTTCATAGACAGAAGCTGATCTTCAGAGCTTTACTGAAGATCTGGCTGGAGTAGTCTGTGGAGCTGAACGATCTTAGCGATTTTGAGTTGTTGTGGTTGTAGACTTTTGAGGAAACTGCTATTGAAGAAGTCTGCAAGGCTGGATCATCTGGGCCACTCGTCTTCTTTGGTGTCTGATCTGTTTTCTGCTGAGGTTTCCGTTGCCCAGTTGTCCCTGGATTCCTTGAATGGATGCTTTAAATCTCCTGGAAAGATAAGAACAGAGCTCTGCCCTAATCCTAACTCTGGGACAATTACCTGTTTTTTTTTTTTTCGGGGGGGGGTCAGGTAATATTTTTCCTGGAGCAAATTTGGTTTTTTGACAATATATAAAGTATTACCTTTCAATCCGGATTAAAGAATAAATTATTTTGATATTTTGGAGCTAAACAAACCTTTAGTGTATATATTTTGAGATCTCAAAGGACAATTTGTTTGAATTGCAGCCTGCCTTTTGTAAGTAGCTTTTAAACTTAAATCTTTCCATATCCTATGTGCCTGTCTCTGCATTCTAAGTTTTGGGATCAAAGACATGTGGTTCCCAACTGATGGGATTAAAGATGTGCTCCTCCACCCCTGGATCAAAGTTTTTCTCTGTTTAGAGCTTGTTTTGTATCAGGTGGCCTTGAGCTCTGAGATCTGCCTGTTTCTGTCTCTAGTGTGTTGGGATTAAGGGTGTATTCTTCCCTTAAATTGCTATGTGTGTACCTATCAGCTGGAGACATTTTACAATGCATATTGTGTTAGTGTATCTGGGCCATTTGAATCATTGTGAATTGAGGTAATGCTGATCAGCACTCCTAGGAATCAAGAATGAATAAAACAAATATAATGAAGAAAATTTTCACAGGGAATTTTGAATATAGTGAAATTTTGGTTTTGGAGAAGAGTTTGAAATGTTTTTGGTTTTTTTTTTTCATCACATCTCAATTAGTGTAGTGAATAATAATGATTTCCATAGGTTCATATATTTTAATGCTTAGTAACTAGTGACTAGTACAATTTGAAAGGATTAAAGGATTAACAGGTATGACTTTGTTGGAGGATGTTGGTCACTGGGGGTAGGCTTGAGGTTTCAAAAGTCCAGGTCAAGTGCTCTCTCTCTCTCTCTCTCTCTCTCTCTCTCTCTCTCTCTCTCTCTCCCTATGTACCAGAATGTAATGTGGAACTTCACCTACTTCTCCAACACCATGTCTGTCTGAATGCCATCAATCTCCCCACTATAATGATAATAGCATAATCTCTGAAATTGTATGCAAGCCTCTGATTAAATGCTTTCTTTTGTAAAAAAAAAAAAAAAAAGAAAAAAGAAAGAAAGAAACAGAATGAGGAAATGCTGCAATTTCTTTAAAAAAATATTTTTAGTCCATGGAAACACAAAATGCTCTGGAAAGCTAAAGCCATGCTCAGCAAAAAGGATAATGGTGGTGGGAATAACATCCACAGCATCAAGTCATATCATGGAGTTATCATAATAAGGTTCAGCCTGCAATTATCAGTAAAATCCACATTGGATAAGGTGAAAGATACTTGTTGACTTAAGTACCTCTAGGATACATCCTTCAACACTAAAACACACAATGCTGATGAATCATGACATTTTGGGTTTTTTATAATTTATTTTTTATTTCTTCAAGTTATATCTCAATCACAATCCCCTCCCTACTCCCCCCTCCAGTCCCACCCTTCCACCCTCCTCCCCGTCAACCCCCTCTTCCTTTTTTTTGTTTTTTAGTTCAAGGTATTTCTTTTTTCCCCCAACAGCTCTCCCTTTCAGTCCAACAAATGATTCTTTTTCTTATAACTATAAATACAATACAAAACAACAGAAATAAATAGGCCACAATTATGTGAGTTATATGGCTTAGCATACATTCCCAATGTCCAGTCCATATGTATTTGGCACCTGACTTTAACATTCTACTATCTAACAATCTCCATGAGTTTAAAGTTGTATATCTAACTCAGCTTTCATACTAACTTGCCTCACAATTTTAAAAATATCTTCTTAGATCCAGAACACCCTCTTGATGAATCATGACATTTTCAAACTCTGAGAATTACTCAAACTTTTCCTATGGACATGACATTCAAATTGAGAGTCAAAGAATAAAAGTGCCTTGGATAAAGAGGAATGTAGCCATCTAGGTAGGAAGGATAATTGCTACACATTTTTAGCTAAAATATTGAGAAAAGGAACTAAAATTTTGCAATTAAACACTCCTCATTAGAAACAGACATTTAGAATTATTTTAGATTCAAATCAAATAGAAAAATAGAATATAAATCCAATTCAATTTTCAATTCAATTTCAAATGTGAACTTTATGTCAGTATGTGAAAAATTAAAGAAAATTACTGTAAATTGAACTTCCCGTTTCTGATTATGAAATCCCCACTATGTGATTGTCAAACTTTTCATTTATGAATAATTATAGATTTGAAGAAATTTAAGAAGACTCTGATAAGGCGTATCAAGAAAAATAAATGTTATTCTTCATGTGATGGAGGATTGGATGGTCAATATATTGAACATTCAAATCCAAACAGTTAGCATTGAGATCATGCATCCCAGGACAGATGTGATGCTGCCATTCTTGGATCCTTGTGGTCTAACATGATACACTTATATTTCTTTCTCAGCTAAACATCTCACTGAGTCAACAGAAGAATTCTGTGCACAGTGGTTTTACAGAACCAGAATGAACTTTAGAAATGAATATTCATGATCTAGTTGCTCCTTGATTATCTTGGCAAAGTGACTACAGTGTTCAAATGGTGTTCCCCTTTTCTTCAAACTCCCTCCAGAAGTGATAGATCACCTCTGTTCTCATTTGCCAGAGCACATCATAAATCCAAACTTAAATTTCAAAGAAGATTCGATCTACATCATGGTCAGTAGAGGGAAGGGATGTGTGAATGCCCCCATGACTCTGAAAGTGAACCTTAATGTTCTCTCTCCACAATTAGCAGACAAATCTATGAACCCATTGATTAAGCAATTGCATTAAATTATGCCAATTTATCAAATTAATCATGTGTGCTGGTCTAGCTTGTAGCATAATACTTGAAAATCCTACATGAAAAATGAATTCAGACACCTAAGACTACTATAGATACATAGGTAACAATTGAAGATTGCTTCTTTTTGTTTATCCTGGGTGTACAAGAAAGAAATGCTGAGTATGTATTATAATTAAATATATATCACAATTTAAATTATGTTTGGACAATGTAATAACTGAACTCATTTACTGTCTGAAGATTTTAAATATTTAAATATTTCATGTATTTCCTTCCTTTGTTTCTGGAGTCTAATTTCTAGAAAAAAAAATCATACAATGGTTGTGTGGCTCACTGAACCTTGTTTTATTGATATTCAGACTAGGGAATGGGGGAATACTGATAATATTAAAAAACAAAATACATTTTAATTAATGAACTCTCCCATTCGCCACTGAGTCTATCATCTTAGGACCTAAGAGATTATTAGTAAACGAATGGTCTAATTTGAGGATGTAGTATGGTAGCAAAAACGTCATAATAATCTCATTTAATAGTATAACAAGAATGTAAATATATTTGAAGTAACATAGAGAGAAAGCAGATACAATCAAAACTGAATGAGTGCAATTCAAGCTTTTAAACACTATATAGCTTTGATTCATTTTTTCCATATAAATGTTACATAGATGACTAGTAAAACTATTATGGTTTGACTTGATTTAAGATAAGAATTAGTATTTTCTGCAGCTTAGAAATATTTTAGGTTGCTTAAAATAAAAGAGTTCATAGTAAAAATAAAATAATCTCTTTGGTAGGTAAATATAATGGATTGTTATAATTTAACTCTTTAATATGCATACATACATCCATATACTAAATTTTAGATGTAATGTTTGAAGAGGTAGCTACGATAGCAATTTTGCTAGATGCATTAATTAATTTATGGAAACACTTATAAAAGCAAATATATTAAGAAAAAGACCATGGAATAGCTACTATAAAAATAAAATAAATGCAAATCCCTCCTTTGTTCACAAGGAGCTCGAAGCTTGAATACAGAATGGTAGACTAGTAGAACTGAAAATAATACTAAATACATTATTTCCATTCCTTAAGGCAGAGAAGGAGAACCTCAGATTAATGTCAAGTGCTAGATATTATTTGAAGGCTCCTTTTCTACAATATCTACTGCCTAAAGATGAATACCCTAATGCTGATTTTTTTCAGCCAGGAACAAATTACCCAAGTAAGTGAGTAAGTCATGAGATTTTTTTTTTATATATAAGTACTTTATTTTTTTCTTCAAGTTACATCTCAGTCACAAACCCTTCCCTATTCCCCCTTCCTGTTCCACCCTTCCACCCTCTTCCCCCCCAACAGCTTCCCTTTTCAATCCAACAAATGGTTCTTTCTCTTATAACAGTAAATTCTATACAAAACAGCAGAATTAAATATGCCACATTTATGAGAGTTAAATGGCCCAGTATAACTTCCCAATGTCCAGTTCATACATATTTGGCCCCTGACTTTAACCTTCTACCTTCTAACCATCTCCATGAGTTTAAAGTTCTATAACTGACTTAGCTTTCATACTAACTTGCATCACTATTATAACCGTCTTCTTAGATCTAGAACGCCCTCTTGATTCCTAAACAACTCAAAGTTTAGCTATGAGACTCAAGCTGTCTATTCTTCAACCACCTCAGAGAGCTGAGAAGGATAAATATATCTGATTATATAGGAAGTGCAGGGCCTGCAGCTTCCAGTACTAAGAAATGACAAACAAGTGACTACCTGGACAGTTCCCATTTTCTCTCCATACATTCCAGCATCAGTCTTCAGCCTTTTGGTCCTGTTTCTCTGACAGACATTTATTGTAGAGCAGGGATTATGAAGCACTTACCTACCCTGTCTTGGCAGAGCTAGGCTGTCAACTTCCCTGCTACCAAATTTTGTCCTTTTTGGACAGCAGTCTGTCTGCAGTTGAAGCAAGGAGTTTTTTCATGCCAAGAGATAGGCTTGCCACTAATTCAACCATCTTACAGTGGAGATTCTTCGATGCTTATCTTCTACTTGGAGTAGAATAGGGGGTGCTGTCAGGAGCTGATATGTCTTGATATAAAAAAAAAATCTTGATTTAAGACCACATCTTAGAATGCCATATTCTGCAGATCTCTTGGGGTTTTTGAAGATGCCCTATCTATCTCTTGTATTTAGATAAGCAAATGCTGCTTGTCTCTTAACAACTTGATTACTGAGTAGCTTAGAGAATATCTGTGATCGACTGTCATAGTAGCTAACAAGGTGACATGCATGCATGACTAGGAGTTTGTTTTTCTTAACTATCCTAAACAGTTTAAGATGGTAAGACGGTTGGTATCAAGAGGCCAGAGTTTCACATTTCATTTTTAAGTATCTCTAGGTACGATACCATTAGGAAGCGTTACCTTTAATTTTGTATCAATATTCAAAGATCTATTCAAATGTGGCTAAATATACACTTAATTTTGTATCAATATACAAAGATCAATGCCTATGTAGCCCAATATAATCTTAATATTACGTCCATATGCAAGGGTTAATACCATTATGGCCAACTATAATCTTAATTTTGTATCAATATACAAAGATCAATACCGATGTAATCCAATACAATCTTATTTTTGCACAATAAACAATGGTCAATACCACTTTAGCCAAATATACTACTAATTTTGTATCAATATACAAAGGTATAAGGGCATATTCAATAATCTGACCCTTCTTCTTGGTCCTTCCTGTGCTATGTCTATGTCTCAATTTTTCTCAAGTCCGTGCATTCCTACATAGGAGATAAAGAAGGATACAGAAAAGGGAAAGAAGGAATACCCTGGGTCTAACCTCCAAAACCCATTAAACAGGATCATTTAACAACTTGTAATCTCTTCCCCTAAATAACAGAGTTTTTAGTTGTCCTTCAAATAACCAAAAAAAAAAAAAAACGGGGGGGGGGTGGAGAAACACCCTCCCCACCCTCTGGGTATGGGACGTCGCTCTCTTAAAATGACTTGCTGCTGATTTGGGTCGTAGTAAACCTGTTTGGGGCCCAAACTAAAATGGAAAAATGGTCAAAAATGTTAATACAATCCTTTTATGTTCAGTCCTTCTGTTCTCAGCTGTTTAGATGTCCTAAGGAGTTTGTAGCAGAAGCTGATCTTTCAGGCTTTACTGAGGTTCTGGCTGGGGCATTGTGTAGAGCTGAATGGTCTTAGCGATATTGAGTTGTTGTGGTTGTAGGCTTTTGATGGAGACAGCTATTGAGAGAGTCTTTCAGGCTGAATCATCTGGGTCACTTGTCTTATTTTGGTGTCTGATTCTGATTTCTGCTGAGGTTTCCGTTGTCCAGTTGTCCCTGGGTTCCTTGAATGGATGCTTTGATTCTCCTGGAAAGATAAGAACAGAGCCCTGCCCTAATCCTCACTCAGGGACAATCGCCCTCCTTTTTTTTTGGGGGGGGGTAGGTAATATTTCTCCTGAGCAAATTTGGTTTTTGACAATATATAAAGTGTTATCTTTCAATCTGGTTTAAAGAAGAAATTATTTTGTTATTTTGGAGCTAAACCAGCTTTAGTGTATATATTTTGAGATCTCGAAGGACAATTTGTTTGTATTGTGTGGGCCTTTTGTAAGTAACTTTTAAACTTAGGTCCTTCCAAATCCTATGTGTGTGTCTCTGCATTCTAATTATTGGGATCCGAGACCTGTGGTTTCCATCTGAGGGGATTAAAGATGTGTTCCACCACTCCTGGATCAAAGTTTTTCTTTATTTAGAGTTTGTTTTGTATCAGGCTGACCTTGAGCTCTGAGATCTGCCTGTTTCTGTCTCTAGTGTGTTGGGGTTAAGGGTGTACTCTTCTTGAATGATGGGATTAAGGGTGTGTACCCTCACCACCCTTTTCCGTGTAACTCTAGAATTTATAAGTCCACTAACTCTATGGTGCTCCTCCCGTCTCTGCTGAAGTTAAAGGCATAGGTTAACACCACATTTCTCCTGTATTTTACCTTAGCTCTACATTTTTTTCGACACTTGGAGGTAACCCAGACTCAGAAGGATGCACATGGCATCTATTCACTTATAGTAGGATTTTAGCTATATCGTACAGGATATCTGTACTACAACCAACACACCAAAAGGAACATGGACATAAATTTTTTTTTCATTTCTTTTTCTTTTTCCTTTCCCTTTTTTTTCTTTTTCCTTTCCCTTTTTTTTCTCTTTCTTTTTCCTCTCTTTTTTTGTTGTTGTTCTTTGTTTTTGTGGGTTTGTGTGTTTGTTGGTCTTTTTTTTTTAGTATTCCCCCAGTAGCAAGGAGACACCTTTCACTGGCAGTACTTGCCTCGTAGGCCCCCGGTGAATGAAGAGGCTCTTGGCCCTCATATGACTCCTGATCTGTGCTGAGAGACTGTTAGGCAGGGACACTCGACCCCAGAGGATCAAGATGGAAGGGTCAGGGGGTAGAGCATGGGAGGGTGTGGCTGGGAAGCGGGAAAAGAGGACAATATGTCAAGGATGTAACCTGTAGCAACAAACAAATAAAATTACTAATAAAAAAAAAGCAGGTAACAACGTTAAAACACTGTAAATAAAATAAAGGACACAGCCGTTCAAGTCATGAGATTTTTAACAAATGGTTTCTGAGTCTGGTTAAATGTGTGATTTGATATGAGAAAATAAGCCTTAATATCCTGCACTTTTGCTTCAGTGTAACCTTAAAAGGAGGACCTATCTTCCTGAATCCCAAATATATGCATCATCTCAGGAAACAGATTATGAGGAGAAAGTTTCATCAACCCAGATACACTTGTAATCAATTAGAAAAGGCTCACACCACCTATGGCTAAATAAAATTACGGACCTGGAATAGTATTCTGACCCATATCCATCAAAATGTCAAAGGGATATTAGTAGACAGCAGGCCTGCAATGAGGAAATATCAGGGCGACCATTAATCTCTTACCCTTCTTGAAAATGCTTCAGGGAAATGGGACCCACATTATACATGGGCCTAGAATAAATGAAATGTTTTATATGGAGGAAAATACTCAACTTTGTTTCTTGGAGAAATGGACCCTTTCCTATAGAAAATCATGTTGTTCAATTATCAATCATCTGACATTCGCATACTTTCTTTGCTTGAGATCCTTTAGTGGCATAAGAATAGACATTGATATCAATATACCTAAAGATAAAAAAGTATATGCAAGTTAGCTATGGAATTATTAGAAAACAGAATTTCTGAACCTAACTTGCTTCCCAGATGAGATTAAAAGAAGAGCCTCATTATCCTCACTCAACATCTGAGGTATCCAAACAAAATAAAAATACATTTGCAATTATACAGAGTAGTAAAAGCATAGGGACTATGCTGTTGCTATCCTGCTTTCATTCTCATGTCACATGAAATTCGTGGAACATTCAAAAGTGAAGGAACACTCTCAGTCAATGAAGGAAGAGATCCTCCTGATCCTAGCCAACTCAGACAGATGCAACCTTTGGATGCTGAGCCTTCCCAGCAAAAACACTATACTACTAGAAGTGAATTTAGTGAATGCTAAGCCATGCACTTCTTTCTGCTTTGCAATGGTTTGGAAGTTTTAAAGTCCACTCATACTTTACCTCAAGATCACAAATTCGTACATTGCCAAAAATTATTTCTTCTTTTTTCCACTCCAAATTGTTTTGAAAGCTCATTTTGGACATGTCATGAGGCAAAATAAGCATAAAGATAGGAGATCAAGGGAATTAAAGTCAGTGTTTTTGTAACTAGGTTTTCTATGGAAGTATTCCTTTAAATTTCATTTATTGATTTATGTGAATCTGTGTGTGTCTCCATGAGTTTGTATGCACCATGTGGGTACAGGAACCAGTAAAGACTGGACGGGACATTGGATCCCATGGAACAGGAAATAATGGTTGTGACTCTCGGTCCTTTGCAAAACCAGTAAGCAGTCTTAACTCCTATATTGTCCCTCTAGCCTTGAAGTGTCCCTTATTATAATTCACGGTGTTTGCCTCTTCAGTCACACATACTCAACAGAAACTCTATCATATATCATATTTGCATTAGAATTGTTTTTATTAATGAAGTATTCCTTATTCATATACACATGCAAATTAAAAGCAGATTAGCCTTTCTCTCCATGAAGATATGTGACATGTCCTGCTATATGAAATAATGTACAATCAGTTAAAATATTTAAACACTAAATGAAAAAAAAGAAACGCTATTAACTAGGGTTTGTGTGGCACTATAAGTTGAATACATGTGTTTGCACCAGAAAAATCTGCTGAAATTATCCTACAAATATTTAAGAACATAAAACTAATACTGCTTGAAAGAGAAAGTGGAAAAAAGCAATACACACCATATGTGCAGTGTTTGTCATATTTTTCTAAGTTAGACTTGTGATATCTTAGATAGATAGACAACCTATAAAAGATTTCTATTTCATAGGAAGGACGTTCAGATGACTGTGATTATTAAACACACAGTCTGCTATGATGTATAATGAACATCAGAGTACAGGTGCTTCTTGTCTAAATTTAATGGTATTCATTTATTTATTTTCTACCTACACCAATATGAAAAAAGTGAATCCAATATTTTAAAAAATACATGAGGGTATATAAAATAAACTGTCATATCAAGTTACATATTAAATACATTTTTATAGACCTCAATGATTCCGAAGCTCATGTATCTATTCATGTATCAATTCCTCTTATCTTTTTTTCTTCAAGTTACATCTCAGTAACAAACCCCTCCCTATTCCCCCTTCCTATCCTGCCCTTCCACCCTATTCCCCCCAGAAGTTTCCCCTTTCAGTCCAACAGATGGTTCCTTCTCTTATAACAGTAAATACTATACAAAACAATAGATATAAATATACCACATTTATGACAGTTAAATGGCCCAGTATACCTTCCCAATGTCCAGTTTATACATATTTGGCCCCTGACTTTAACATTCTACTATCTAACCATCTCCATGAGTTTAAAGGTCTATATCTGACTCAACATTCATACTAACTTGCAACACACTTTTAAGAGTATCTTCTTAGATCTATAACACCCTCTTGATTCCTAAACAGTTCAAAATTTAACTATGAGACTCTACCTGTCTATTCTTCAACCACCTCAGAGACCTGAGAGGGATAAATATATTTGCTTATATAGGAAGTGTAGGGCCTGCAGCTTCCAAAACTAAGAAAGGACATACCAATGACTGCCTCGACAGTTCCCATTTTCTCTCCATACATTCTTGCATCAGTCTTCAGCCTTTGGGTCCTGTTTCTCTGACAGACATTTGTTGTAGAGCAGGGATTATGAAGGAGTTACCTACCCTGTCTTGGCAGAGTTAGGCTGTCGACTTCCCTGCTATCAAGTTTTGTCCTTTTTGGACAGCAGTCTGTCTGCAGTTGGAGCAAGGGGTTTTTTCATGCCAAGAGATAGGCTTGCCACTAATTCAACCATCTTACAGTGGAGGTTCTTTGATGCTTATCTTCTACTTGGAGTAGAATAGGGGCTGCTGTCAGGCGCTGATATGTCTTGATATAAAAAAAAATCTTGATTTAAGATAACATCTATGAATGCCGTATTCTGCAGATCTCTTGGGGTTTTTTGAAGATGCCCTATCCATCTCTTGTATTTAGATAAGCAAATACTGCTTGTCTCTTAGCAACTTGATTACTGGGTAGTTTAGAGAATATCTGTGATAGACTGTCATAGTAGCTGACAAAGTGACATGTTTGCATGACTAGGAGTTTGTTTTAACTATCCTAGACCGTTTTAGAAGGTCAGAGCTTCACATTTTATTTTTAAGTATCTCTAGGTATGATACCATTAGGAAGCGTTACCTTTAAATTTGTATCAATATACAAAGATCTATTCAATTGTGGTTAAATATACTCTTAATTATGTATAAATATACCAAGATCAATGCCTATGTAGCCCAATATAATCTTAATATTACGTCCATATGCAAGGGTCAATACCATTATGGCCAACTATAATCTTAATTTTGTATCAATATACAAAGATCAATACCGATGTAATCCAATACAATCTTATTTTTGCACAATAAACAATGGTCAATACCACTTTAGCCAAATAAACTACTAATTTTGTATCAATATACAGAGGTACGAGGGCATATTCAATAATCTGCCCCTTTCTTCTTGGACCTTCCTGTGCTATGTCTATATCTCATTTTTCTCAAGCCTATGCAATGCACTCCTACATAGGAGAGGAAGAAGGATACAGAAAAGGAAAAGTAGGAATTCCCTGGGGCTAACCTCCAAAACCCATTAAGACAAGACCATTTATCAGCTTGTAATCTCTTCCCCTACATATCAGAGTTTTCAGTTATCCTTCAAATAACCAAAAAGAAGGGCGGAGAAACACCTTCCCCACTCACTGGTCATGGGACGTCGCTCTCTTAAAGTGACTTCCTGCTGATTTGGGTCGTAGTAGACCTGTTTGGGACCCGAATCCAAATGGGAAAAATGGTTAAAAATGTTAGTACACTCCTTTTATGTTCAGTCCTTCTGTTCTCAGCTGTTTAGATGACCTAAGGGGTTTGTAGGCAGAAGCTGATCTTGCAGGCTTCACTGAGGTTCCAGCCGGGGCATTGTGTAGAGCTGAGCGGTCCCAGTGACATTGGATTGCTGTGGTGGTTGCAGGCCCCCGATGGAGACAGCTATTGAGGAAGTCTGCCAGGCAGAATCAACTGGGTCACTCGTCCTCCTTGGTGCCTGATCCTGCTCTCTGCTGAGATTTCTGCTGTCCAGCCATCCCCAGGCTCCCCTAATGGACACTTCGATTCTCCTGGAACGATAAGAACAGAGTCCTGCTCCAATCCCAACCCTAGGACAATTGCCCTATTTTTTTGGGGGGGTGGGGGGGCTAGGTAGTACTTCTCCTGAAGCAAATTTGGCCTTCTGACAACATACAAAGCGTTATCTTTCAATCCGGGTTAAAGAAGAAATCATTCTGTCACCTTGGAGCTAAACCAGCTCTAGTGTATATATTTTGAGATCCCAGAGGACAATCTGCCTGCATCGAGAAGGCCTTTTGTAAGTAGCCTCCAAACCTAGGTCCCTCCAAATACCATGTGTGTGTCTCTGAACTCTAATTATTGGGATCAGGGATCTGTGTTTCCCAACTGAAGGGATCAAAGATGTCTTCCACCACTCCTGGATCGAAGTCTTTCTCTATTTAGAGTTTGCCCTGCATCAGGCTGACCCTGAGCTCCGGGATCTGCCCGTTTCTGTCTCCAGTGTGCTGGGAGCTGGGACCAAGGGTGTACTCTTCTTGAATGGTGGGACCAAGAGTATGCACTCTCACCACCCCGCTCCATATGACTCCAGAATACATAAGACCACCACCTCTACGGTGCTCCCCCTGCCCCCTTCTCCGCTGAAGTCAAAGGCATGGGCCAATACCACAATTCTCTTGTATTTTACCTTAGCTCCACGTCTTCTCTACACCTGGAGGTCTGCAAAACCAGGCCGAATGGCTGTATCCTCTATTCCATTCACAGTGTTTCAGCCCTGCCCCCTGCCTTTTTTTTTTTTTTTTTTTTTTTTTTTAGTTAATAA